>CAJNIU020000038.1:0-90965 GCA_905231855.2 Eristalis tenax
ACATCGGAATTTTAACGTATTTTTGCATAGCCGGCATCGTCGATTTGAAGCCTTTGGTCACTTCAACCTCTGACTGCCATAATGGCCCTAATAGACCAAACTATGGCTTCTGTACACCTTCGGTGGTGTTTCCGTGTGTGTATTAACCGATTCCGATAGGTTGGGCAGCATTTCAGGACATCGGAATTTTCACGTACTTTTGCATAGCCGGCATCGTCGATTTGAAGCCTATGGGCAGCTCAACCTCTGACTGCCATAATGGCCCTAATAGACCAAACTATGGCTTCTGTACACCTTCGGTGGTGTTTTCGTGTGTGTATTAACCGATTCTGATACGTTGGGCTGCATTTCAGAACATCGGAATTTTCACGTATTTTTGCATAGCCGGCATCGTCGATTTGAAGCCTTTGGTCACTTCAACCTCTGACTGCCATAATGGCCCTAATAGACCAAACTATGACTTCTGTACACCTTTGGTGATGTTTTCGTGTGTGTATTAACCGATTCTGATACGTTGGGCTGCATTCCGTGACATCGGAATTTACACGTATTTTTGCATAGCCGGCATAGTCGATTTGAAGCCTTTGGTCACTTCAACCTCTGACTGCCATAATGGCCCTAATAGACCAAACTATGACTTCTGTACACCTTTGGTGATGTTTTCGTGTGTGTATTAACCGATTCCGATACGTTGGGCTGCATTTCAGGACATCGGAATTTTCACGTATTTTTGCATAGCCGGCATCGTCGATTTGAAGCCTTTGGTCACTTCAACCTCTGACTGCCATAATGGCCCTAATAGACCAAACTATGACTTCTGTACACCTTTGGTGATGTTTTCGTGTGTGTATTAACCGATTCTGATACGTTGGGCTGCATTCCGTGACATCGGAATTTACACGTATTTTTGCATAGCCGGCATCGTCGATTTGAAGCCTTTGGTCACTTCAACCTCTGACTGCCATAATGGCCCTAATAGACCAAACTATGACTTCTGTACAACCTTTGGTGATGTTTTCGTGTGTGTATTAACCGATTCCGATACGTTGGGCTGCATTTCAGGACATCGGAATTTTCACGTATTTTTTGCATAGCCGGCATCGTCGATTTGAAGCCTTTGGTCACTTCAACCTCTGACTGCCATAATGGCCCTAATAGACCAAACTATGACTTCTGTACACCTTTGGTGATGTTTTCGTGTGCGTATTAACCGATTCCGATACGTTGGGCTGCATTTCAGGACATCGGAATTTTCACGTATTTTTGCATAGCCGGCATCGTCGATTTGAAGCCTTTGGTCACTTCAACCTCTGACTGCCATAATGGACCTAATAGACCAAACTATGACTTCTGTACACCTTTGGTGATGTTTTCGTGTGTGTATTAACCGATTCTGATACGTTGGGCTGCATTCCGTGACATCGGAATTTTCACGTATTTTTGCATAGCCGGCATCGTCGATTTGAAGCCTTTGGTCACTTCAACCTCTGACTGCCATAATGGCCCTAATAGACCAAACTATGACTTCTGTACACCTTTGGTGATGTTTTCGTGTGTGTATTAACCGATTCTGATACGTTGGGCTGCATTCCGTGACATCGGAATTTTCACGTATTTTTGCATAGCCGGCATCGTCGATTTGAAGCCTTTGGTCACTTCAACCTCTGACTGCCATAATGGCCCTAATAGACCAAACTATGACTTCTGTACACCTTTGGTGATGTTTTCGTGTGTGTATTAACCGATTCTGATACGTTGGGCTGCATTCCGTGCCATCGGAATTTTCACGTATTTTTGCATAGCCGGCATCGTCGATTTGAAGCCTTTGGTCACTTCAACCTCTGACTGCCATAATGGCTCTAATAGACCAAACTATGACTTCTGTACACCTTTGGTGATGTTTTCGTGTGTGTATTAACCGATTCTGATACGTTGGGCTGCATTCCGTGACATCGGAATTTACACGTATTTTTGCATAGCCGGCATAGTCGATTTGAAGCCTTTGGTCACTTCAACCTCTGACTGCCATAATGGCCCTAATAGACCAAACTATGACTTCTGTACACCTTTGGTGATGTTTTCGTGTGTGTATTAACCGATTCTGATACGTTGGGCTGCATTCCGTGACATCGGAATTTACACGTATTTTTGCATAGCCGGCATCGTCGATTTGAAGCCTTTGGTCACTTCAACCTCTGACTGCCATAATGGCCCTAATAGACCAAACTATGACTTCTGTACACCTTTGGTGATGTTTTCGTGTGTGTATTAACCGATTCTGATACGTTGGGCTGCATTTCAGGACATCGGAATTTTCACGTATTTTTGCATAGCCGGCATCGTCGATTTGAAGCCTTTGGTCACTTCAACCTCTGACTGCCATAATGGCCCTTATAGACCAAACTATGACTTCTGTACACCTTTGGTGATGTTTTCGTGTGTGTATTAACCGATTCTGATACGTTGGGCTGCATTCCGTGACATCGGAATTTTCACGTATTTTTGCATAGCCGGCATCGTCGATTTGAAGCCTTTGGTCACTTCAACCTCTGACTGCCATAATGGCCCTAATAGACCAAACTATGACTTCTGTACACCTTTGGTGATGTTTTCGTGTGTGTATTAACCGATTCTGATACGTTGGGCTGCATTTCAGGACATCGGAATTTTCACGGATTTTTGCATAGCCGGCATCGTCGATTTGAAGCCTTTGGTCACTTCAACCTCTGACTGCCATAATGGCCCTAATAGACCAAACTATGACTTCTGTACACCTTTGGTGATGTTTTCGTGTGTGTATTAACCGATTCTGATACGTTGGGCTGCATTTCAGGACATCGGAATTTTCACGTATTTTTGCATAGCCGGCATCGTCGATTTGAAGCCTTTGGTCACTTCAACCTCTGACTGCCATAATGGCCCTATTAAACCAAACTATGACTTCTGTACACCTTTGGTGATGTTTTCGTGTGTGTATTAACCGATTCCGATATGTTGGGCTGCATTTCAGGACATCGGAATTTTCACGTATTTTTGCATAGCCGGCATCGTCGATTTGAAGCCTTTGGTCACTTCAACCTCTGACTGCCATAATGGCCCTAATAGACCAAACTATGACTTCTGTACACCTTTGGTGATGTTTTCGGGTGTGTATTAACCGATTCCGATACGTTGGGCTGCATTTCAGGACATCGGAATTTTCACGTATTTTTGCATAGCCGGCATCGTCGATTTGAAGCCTTTGGTCACTTCAACCTCTGACTGCCATAATGGCCCTAATAGACCAAACTATGACTTCTGTACACCTTTGGTGATGTTTTCGTGTGCGTATTAACCGATTCCGATACGTTGGGCTGCATTTCAGGACATCGGAATTTTCAGTCAGTCATAATAACCTCTGACTGCCATAATGGCCCTAATAGACCAAACTATGACTTCTGTACACCTTTGGTGATGTTTTCGTGTGTGTATTAACCGATTCCGATACGTTGGGCTGCATTTCAGGACATCGGAATTTTCACGTATTTTTTGCATAGCCGGCATCGTCGATTTGAAGCCTTTGGTCACTTCAACCTCTGACTGCCATAATGGCCCTAATAGACCAAACTATGACTTCTGTACACCTTTGGTGATGTTTTCGTGTGTGTATTAACCGATTCCGATACGTTGGGCTGCATTTCAGGACATCGGAATTTTCACGTATTTTTGCATAGCCGGCATCGTCGATTTGAAGCCTTTGGTCACTTTAACCTCTGACTGCCATAATGGCCCTAATAGACCAAACTATGACTTCTGTACACCTTTGGTGATGTTTTCGTGTGCGTATTAAACCGATTCCGATACGTTGGGCTGCATTTCAGGACATCGGAATTTTCACGTATTTTTGCATAGCCGGCATCGTCGATTTGAAGACTTTGGTCACTTAAACCTCTGACTGCCATAATGGCCCTAATAGACCAAACTATGACTTCTGTACACCTTTGGTGATGTTTTCGTGTGTGTATTAACCGATTCTGATACGTTGGGCTGCATTTCAGGACATCGGAATTTTCACGTATTTTTGCATAGCCGGCATCGTCGATTTGAAGCCTTGGTCACTTCAACCTCTGACTGCCATAATGGCCCTAATAGACCAAACTATGACTTCTGTACACCTTTGGTGATGTTTTCGTGTGTGTATTAACCGATTCTGATACGTTGGGCTGCATTTCAGGACATCGGAATTTTCACGTATTTTTGCATAGCCGGCATCGTCGATTTGAAGCCTTTGGTCACTTCAACCTCTGACTGCCATAATGGCCCTAATAGACCAAACTATGACTTCTGTACACCTTTGGTGATGTTTTCGTGTGTGTATTAACCGATTCCGATACGTTGGGCTGCATTTCAGGACATCGGAATTTACACGTATTTTTGCATAGCCGGCATCGTCGATTTGAAGCCTTTGGTCACTTCAACCTCTGACTGCCATAATGGCCCTAATAGACCAAACTATGACTTCTGTACACCTTTGGTGATGTTTTCGTGTGTGTATTAACCGATTCTGATACGTTGGGCTGCATTTCAGGACATCGGAATTTTCACGTATTTTTGCATAGCCGGCATCGTCGATTTGAAGCCTTTGGTCACTTCAACCTCTGACTGCCATAATGGCCCTTATAGACCAAACTATGACTTCTGTACACCTTTGGTGATGTTTTCGTGTGTGTATTAACCGATTCTGATACGTTGGGCTGCATTCCGTGACATCGGAATTTTCACGTATTTTTGCATAGCCGGCATCGTCGATTTGAAGCCTTTGGTCACTTCAACCTCTGACTGCCATAATGGCCCTAATAGACCAAACTATGACTTCTGTACACCTTTGGTGATGTTTTCGTGTGTGTATTAACCGATTCCGATACGTTGGGCTGCATTTCAGGTCATCGGAATTTTCACGTATTTTTGCATAGCCGGCATCGTCGATTTGAAGCCTTTGGTCACTTCAACCTCTGACTGCCATAATGGCCCTAATAGACCAAACTATGACTTCTGTACACCTTTGGTGATGTTTTCGTGTGTGTATTAACCGATTCTGATACGTTGGGCTGCATTCCGTGACATCGGAATTTTCACGTATTTTTGCATAGCCGGCATCGTCGATTTGAAGCCTTTGGTCACTTCAACCTCTGACTGCCATAATGGCCCTAATAGACCAAACTATGACTTCTGTACACCTTTGGTGATGTTTTCGTGTGTGTATTAACCGATTCTGATACGTTGGGCTGCATTTCAGGACATCGGAATTTTCACGTATTTTTGCATAGCCGGCATCGTCGATTTGAAGCCTTTGGTCACTTCAACCTCTGACTGCCATAATGGCCCTATTAAACCAAACTATGACTTCTGTACACCTTTGGTGATGTTTTCGTGTGTGTATTAACCGATTCCGATATGTTGGGCTGCATTTCAGGACATCGGAATTTTCACGTATTTTTGCATAGCCGGCATCGTCGATTTGAAGCCTTTGGTCACTTCAACCTCTGACTGCCATAATGGCCCTAATAGACCAAACTATGACTTCTGTACACCTTTGGTGATGTTTTCGGGTGTGTATTAACCGATTCCGATACGTTGGGCTGCATTTCAGGACATCGGAATTCACGTATTTTTGCATAGCCGGCATCGTCGATTTGAAGCCTTTGGTCACTTCAACCTCTGACTGCCATAATGGCCCTAATAGACCAAACTATGACTTCTGTACACCTTTGGTGATGTTTTCGTGTGTGTATTAACCGATTCCGATACGTTGGGCTGCATTTCAGGACATCGGAATTTTCAGTCAGTCATAATAACCTCTGACTGCCATAATGGCCCTAATAGACCAAACTATGACTTCTGTACACCTTTGGTGATGTTTTCGTGTGTGTATTAACCGATTCCGATACGTTGGGCTGCATTTCAGGACATCGGAATTTTCACGTATTTTTGCATAGCCGGCATCGTCGATTTGAAGCCTTTGGTCACTTCAACCTCTGACTGCCATAATGGCCCTAATAGACCAAACTATGACTTCTGTACACCTTTGGTGATGTTTTCGTGTGTGTATTAACCGATTCCGATACGTTGGGCTGCATTTCAGGACATCGGAATTTTCACGTATTTTTGCATAGCCGGCATCGTCGATTTGAAGCCTTTGGTCACTTCAACCTCTGACTGCCATAATGGCCCTAATAGACCAAACTATGACTTCTGTACACCTTTGGTGATGTTTTCGTGTGTGTATTAACCGATTCCGATACGTTGGGCTGCATTTTAGGACATCGGAATTTTCACGTATTTTTGCATAGCCGGCATCGTCGATTTGAAGCCTTTGGTCACTTCAACCTCTGACTGCCATAATGGCCCTAATAGACCAAACTATGACTTCTGTACACCTTTGGTGATGTTTTCGTGTGTGTATTAACCGATTCCGATACGTTGGGCTGCATTCCGTGACATCGGAATTTTCACGTATTTTTGCATAGCCGGCATCGTCGATTTGAAGCCTTTGGTCACTTCAACATCTGACTGCCATAATGGCCCTAATAGACCAAACTATGACTTCTGTACACCTTTGGTGATGTTTTCGTGTGTGTATTAACCGATTCTGATACGTTGGGCTGCATTTCAGGACATCGGAATTTTCACGTATTTTTGCATAGCCGGCATCGTCGATTTGAAGCCTTTGGTCACTTCAACCTCTGACTGCCATAATGGCCCTAATAGACCAAACTATGACTTCTGTACACCTTTGGTGATGTTTTCGTGTGTGTATTAACCGATTCTGATACGTTGGGCTGCATTTCAGGACATCGGAATGTTCACGTATTTTTGCATAGCCGGCATCGTCGATTTGAAGCCTTTGGTCACTTCAACCTCTGACTGCCATAATGGCCCTAATAGACCAAACTATGACTTCTGTACACCTTTGGTGATGTTTTCGTGTGTGTATTAACCGATTCTGATACGTTGGGCTGCATTTTAGGACATCGGAATTTTCACGTATTTTTGCATAGCCGGCATCGTCGATTTGAAGCCTTTGGTCACTTCAACCTCTGACTCCCATAATGGCCCTAATAGACCAAACTATGACTTCTGTACACCTTTGGTGATGTTTTCGTGTGTGTATTAACCGATTCCGATACGTTGGGCTGCATTCCGTGACATCGGAATTTTCACGTATTTTTGCATAGCCGGCATCGTCGATTTGAAGCCTTTGGTCACTTCAACCTCTGACTGCCATAATGGCCCTAATAGACCAAACTATGACTGCTGTACACCTTTGGTGATGTTTTCGTGTGTGTATTAACCGATACGTTGGGCTGCATTTCAGGACATCGGAATTTTCACGTATTTTTGCATAGCCGGCATCGTCGATTTGAAGCCTTTGGTCACTTCAACCTCTGACTGCCATAATGGCCCTAATAGACCAAACTATGACTTCTGTACACCTTTGGTGATGTTTTCGTGTGTGTATTAACCGATTCTGATACGTTGGGCTGCATTTCAGGACATCGGAATTTTCACGTATTTTTGCATAGCCGGCATCGTCGATTTGAAGCCTTTGGTCACTTCAACCTCTGACTGCCATAATGGCCCTAATAGACCAACTATGACTTCTGTACACCTTTGGTGATGTTTTCGTGTGTGTATTAACCGATTCTGATACGTTGGGCTGCATTTCAGGACATCGGAATTTTCACGTATTTTTGCATAGCCGGCATCGTCGATTTGAAGCCTTTGGTCACTTCAACCTCTGACTGCCATAATGGCCCTAATAGACCAAACTATGACTTCTGTACACCTTTGGTGATGTTTTCGTGTGTGTATTAACCGATTCTGATACGTTGGGCTGCATTTCAGGACATCGGAATTTTCACGTATTTTTGCATAGCCGGCATCGTCGATTTGAAGCCTTTGGTCACTTCAACCTCTGACTGCCATAATGGCCCTTATAGACCAAACTATGACTTCTGTACACCTTTGGTGATGTTTTCGTGTGTGTATTAACCGATTCTGATACGTTGGGCTGCATTCCGTGACATCGGAATTTTCACGTATTTTTGCATAGCCGGCATCGTCGATTTGAAGCCTTTGGTCACTTCAACCTCTGACTGCCATAATGGCCCTAATAGACCAAACTATGACTTCTGTACACCTTTGGTGATGTTTTCGTGTGTGTATTAACCGATTCCGATACGTTGGGCTGCATTTCAGGACATCGGAATTTTCACGTATTTTTGCATAGCCGGCATCGTCGATTTGAAGCCTTTGGTCACTTCAACCTCTGACTGCCATAATGGCCCTAATAGACCAAACTATGACTTCTGTACACCTTTGGTGATGTTTTCGTGTGTGTATTAACCGATTCTGATACGTTGGGCTGCATTTCAGGACATCGGAATTTTCACGTATTTTTGCATAGCCGGCATCGTCGATTTGAAGCCTTTGGTCACTTCAACCTCTGACTGCCATAATGGCCCTAATAGACCAAACTATGACTTCTGTACACCTTTGGTGATGTTTTCGTGTGTGTATTAACCGATTCTGATACGTTGGGCTGCATTTCAGGACATCGGAATTTTCACGTATTTTTGCATAGCCGGCATCGTCGATTTGAAGCCTTTGGTCACTTCAACCTCTGACTGCCATAATGGCCCTATTAAACCAAACTATGACTTCTGTACACCTTTGGTGATGTTTTCGTGTGTGTATTAACCGATTCCGATATGTTGGGCTGCATTTCAGGACATCGGAATTTTCACGTATTTTTGCATAGCCGGCATCGTCGATTTGAAGCCTTTGGTCACTTCAACCTCTGACTGCCATAATGGCCCTAATAGACCAAACTATGACTTCTGTACACCTTTGGTGATGTTTTCGGGTGTGTATTAACCGATTCCGATACGTTGGGCTGCATTTCAGGACATCGGAATTCACGTATTTTTGCATAGCCGGCATCGTCGATTTGAAGCCTTTGGTCACTTCAACCTCTGACTGCCATAATGGCCCTAATAGACCAAACTATGACTTCTGTACACCTTTGGTGATGTTTTCGTGTGCGTATTAACCGATTCCGATACGTTGGGCTGCATTTCAGGACATCGGAATTTTCAGTCAGTCATAATAACCTCTGACTGCCATAATGGCCCTAATAGACCAAACTATGACTTCTGTACACCTTTGGTGATGTTTTCGTGTGTGTATTAACCGATTCCGATACGTTGGGCTGCATTTCAGGACATCGGAATTTTCACGTATTTTTGCATAGCCGGCATCGTCGATTTGAAGCCTTTGGTCACTTCAACCTCTGACTGCCATAATGGCCCTAATAGACCAAACTATGACTTCTGTACACCTTTGGTGATGTTTTCGTGTGTGTATTAACCGATTCCGATACGTTGGGCTGCATTTCAGGACATCGGAATTTTCACGTATTTTTGCATAGCCGGCATCGTCGATTTGAAGCCTTTGGTCACTTCAACCTCTGACTGCCATAATGGCCCTAATAGACCAAACTATGACTTCTGTACACCTTTGGTGATGTTTTCGTGTGTGTATTAACCGATTCCGATACGTTGGGCTGCATTTTAGGACATCGGAATTTTCACGTATTTTTGCATAGCCGGCATCGTCGATTTGAAGCCTTTGGTCACTTCAACCTCTGACTGCCATAATGGCCCTAATAGACCAAACTATGACTTCTGTACACCTTTGGTGATGTTTTCGTGTGTGTATTAACCGATTCCGATACGTTGGGCTGCATTCCGTGACATCGGAATTTTCACGTATTTTTGCATAGCCGGCATCGTCGATTTGAAGCCTTTGGTCACTTCAACATCTGACTGCCATAATGGCCCTAATAGACCAAACTATGACTTCTGTACACCTTTGGTGATGTTTTCGTGTGTGTATTAACCGATTCTGATACGTTGGGCTGCATTTCAGGACATCGGAATTTTCACGTATTTTTGCATAGCCGGCATCGTCGATTTGAAGCCTTTGGTCACTTCAACCTCTGACTGCCATAATGGCCCTAATAGACCAAACTATGACTTCTGTACACCTTTGGTGATGTTTTCGTGTGTGTATTAACCGATTCTGATACGTTGGGCTGCATTTCAGGACATCGGAATGTTCACGTATTTTTGCATAGCCGGCATCGTCGATTTGAAGCCTTTGGTCACTTCAACCTCTGACTGCCATAATGGCCCTAATAGACCAAACTATGACTTCTGTACACCTTTGGTGATGTTTTCGTGTGTGTATTAACCGATTCTGATACGTTGGGCTGCATTTTAGGACATCGGAATTTTCACGTATTTTTGCATAGCCGGCATCGTCGATTTGAAGCCTTTGGTCACTTCAACCTCTGACTCCCATAATGGCCCTAATAGACCAAACTATGACTTCTGTACACCTTTGGTGATGTTTTCGTGTGTGTATTAACCGATTCCGATACGTTGGGCTGCATTCCGTGACATCGGAATTTTCACGTATTTTTGCATAGCCGGCATCGTCGATTTGAAGCCTTTGGTCACTTCAACCTCTGACTGCCATAATGGCCCTAATAGACCAAACTATGACTGCTGTACACCTTTGGTGATGTTTTCGTGTGTGTATTAACCGATACGTTGGGCTGCATTTCAGGACATCGGAATTTTCACGTATTTTTGCATAGCCGGCATCGTCGATTTGAAGCCTTTGGTCACTTCAACCTCTGACTGCCATAATGGCCCTAATAGACCAAACTATGACTTCTGTACACCTTTGGTGATGTTTTCGTGTGTGTATTAACCGATTCTGATACGTTGGGCTGCATTTCAGGACATCGGAATTTTCACGTATTTTTGCATAGCCGGCATCGTCGATTTGAAGCCTTTGGTCACTTCAACCTCTGACTGCCATAATGGCCCTAATAGACCAACTATGACTTCTGTACACCTTTGGTGATGTTTTCGTGTGTGTACTAACCGATTCCGATACGTTGGGCTGCATTTCAGGACATCGGAATTTTCACGTATTTTTGCATAGCCGGCATCGTCGATTTGAAGCCTTTGGTCACTTCAACCTCTGACTGCCATAATGGCCCTAATAGACCAAACTATGACTTTTGTACACCTTTGGTGATGTTTTCGTGTGTGTATTAACCGATTCCGATACGTTGGGCTGCATTCCGTGACATCGGAATTTTCACGTATTTTTGCATAGCCGGCATCGTCGATTTGAAGCCTTTGGTCACTTCAACCTCTGACTGCCATAATGGCCCTAATAGACCAAACTATGACTTCTGTACACCTTTGGTGATGTTTTCGTGTGTGTATTAACCGATTCTGATACGTTGGGCTGCATTTCAGGACATCGGAATTTTCACGTATTTTTGCATAGCCGGCATCGTCGATTTGAAGCCTTTGGTCACTTCAACCTCTGGCCCTAATAGACCAAACTATGACTTCTGTACACCTTTGGTGATGTTTTCGTGTGTGTATTAACCGATTCTGATACGTTGGGCTGCATTTCAGGACATCGGAATTTTCACGTATTTTTGCATAGCCGGCATCGTCGATTTGAAGCCTTTGGTCACTTCAACCTCTGACTGCAATAATGGCCCTAATAGACCACACTATGACTTCTGTACACCTTTTGTGATGTTTTCGTGTGTGTATTAACTGATTCCGATACGTTGGGCTGCATTTCAGGACATCGGAATTTTCACGTATTTTTGCATAGCCGGCATCGTCGATTTGAAGCCTTTGGTCACTTCAACCTCTGACTGCCATCATGGCCCTAATAGACCAAACTATGACTTCTGTACACCTTTGGTGATGTTTTCGTGTGTGTATTAACCGATTCTGATACGTTGGGCTGCATTTCAGGACATCGGAATTTTCACGTATTTTTGCATAGCCGGCATCGTCGATTTGAAGCCTTTGGTCACTTCAACCTCTGGCCCTAATAGACCAAACTATGACTTCTGTACACCTTTGGTGATGTTTTCGTGTGTGTATTAACCGATTCTGATACGTTGGGCTGCATTTCAGGACATCGGAATTTTCACGTATTTTTGCATAGCCGGCATCGTCGATTTGAAGCCTTTGGTCACTTCAACCTCTGACTGCAATAATGGCCCTAATAGACCACACTATGACTTCTGTACACCTTTTGTGATGTTTTCGTGTGTGTATTAACTGATTCCGATACGTTGGGCTGCATTTCAGGACATCGGAATTTTCACGTATTTTTGCATAGCCGGCATCGTCGATTTGAAGCCTTTGGTCACTTCAACCTCTGACTGCCATAATGGCCCTAATAGACCAAACTATGACTTCTGTACACCTTTAGTGATGTTTTCGTGTGTGTATTAACCGATTCTGATACGTTGGGCTGCATTTCAGGACATCGGAATTTTCACGTATTTTTGCATAGCCGGCATCGTCGATTTGAAGCCTTTGGTCACTTCAACCTCTGACTGCCATAATGGCCCTAATAGACCAAACTATGACTTCTGTACACCTTTGGTGATGTTTTCGTGTGTGTATTAACCGATTCTGATACGTTGGGCTGCATTTCAGGACATCGGAATTTTCACGTATTTTTGCATAGTCGATTTGAAGCCTTTGGTCTCTTCTACCTCTGACTGCCATAATGGCCCTAATAGACCAAACTATGACTTCTGTACACCTTTGGTGATGTTTTCGTGTGTGTATTAACCGATTCCGATACGTTGGGCTGCATTTCAGGACATCGGAATTTACACGTATTTTTGCATAGCCGGCATCGTCGACTTGAAGCCTTTGGTCACTTCAACCTCTGACTGCCATAATGGCCCTAATAGACCAAACTATGACTTCTGTACACCTTTGGTGATGTTTTCGTGTGTGTATTAACCGATTCTGATACGTTGGGCTGCATTTCAGGACATCGGAATTTTCACGTATTTTTGCATAGCCGGCATCGTCGATTTGAAGCCTTTGGTCACTTCAACCTCTGACTGCCATAATGGCCCTAATAGACCAAACAATGACTTCTGTACACCTTTGGTGATGTTTTCGTGTGTGTATTAACCGATTCCGATACGTTGGGCTGCATTCCGTGACATCGGAATTTACACGTATTTTTGCATAGCCGGCATCGTCGCTTTGAAGCCTGTGGTCACTTCAACCTCTGACTGCCATAATGGCCCTAATAGACCAAACTATGACTTCTGTACACCTTTGGTGATGTTTTCGTGTGTGTATTAACCGATTCTGATACGTTGGGCTGCATTTCAGGACATCGGAATTTTCACCTATTTTTGCATAGCCGGCATCGTCGATTTGAAGCCTTTGGTCACTTCAACCTCTGACTGCCATAATGGCCCTAATAGACCAAACTATGACTTCTGTACACCTTTGGTGATGTTTTCGTGTGCGTATTAACCGATTTCGATACGTTGGGCTGCATTTTAGGACATTGGAATTTTCACGTATATTTGCATAGCCGGCATCGTCGATTTGAAGCCTTTGGTCACTTCAACCTCTGACTGCCATAATGGCCCTAATAGACCAAACTATGACTTCTGTACACCTTTGGTGATGTTTTCGTGTGTGTATTAACCGATTCTGATACGTTGGGCTGCATTCCGTGACATCGGAATTTTCACGTATTTTTGCATAGCCGGCATCGTCGATTTGAAGCCTTTGGTCACTTCAACCTCTGACTGCCATAATGGCCCTAATAGACCAAACTATGACTTCTGTACACCTTTGGTGATGTTTTCGTGTGTGTATTAACCGATTCCGATACGTTGGGCTGCATTCCGTGACATCGGAATTTACACGTATTTTTGCATAGCCGGCATCGTCGATTTGAAGCCTTTGGTCACTTCAACCTCTGACTGCCATAATGGCCCTAATAGACCAAACTATGACTTCTGTACACCTTTGGTGATGTTTTCGTGTGTGTATTAACCGATTCTGATACGTTGGGCTGCATTTCAGGACATCGGAATTTTCACGTATTTTTGCATAGCCGGCATCGTCGATTTGATGCCTTTGGTCACTTCAACCTCTGACTGCCATAATGGCCCTAATAGACCAAACTATGACTTCTGTACACCTTTGGTGATGTTTTCGTGTGTGTATTAACCGATTCCGATACGTTGGGCTGCATTTCAGGACATCGGAATTTTCACGTATTTTTGCATAGCCGGCATCGTCGATTTGAAGCCTTTGGTCACTTCAACCTCTGACTGCCATAATGGCCCTAATAGACCAAACTATGACTTCTGTACACCTTTGGTGATGTTTTCGTGTGTGTATTAACCGATTCTGATACGTTGGGCTGCATTCCGTGACATCGGAATTTACACGTATTTTTGCATAGCCGGGATCGTCGATTTGAAGCCTTTGGTCACTTCAACCTCTGACTGCCATAATGGCCCTAATAGACCAAACTATGACTTCTGTACACCTTTGGTGATGTTTTCGTGTGTGTATTAACCGATTCCGATACGTTGGGCTGCATTCCGTGACATCGGAATTTACACGTATTTTTGCATAGCCGGCATCGTCGATTTGAAGCCTTTGGTCACTTCAACCTCTGACTGCCATAATGGCCCTAATAGACCAAACTATGACTTCTGTACACCTTTGGTGATGTTTTCGTGTGTGTATTAACCGATTCTGATACGTTGGGCTGCATTTCAGAACATCGGAATTTTCACGTATTTTTGCATAGCCGGCATCGTCGATTTGAAGCCTTTGGTCACTTCAACCTCTGACTGCCATAATGGCCCTAATAGACCAAACTATGACTTCTGTACACCTTTGGTGATGTTTTCGTGTGTGTATTAACCGATTCTGATACGTTGGGCTGCATTTCAGGACATCGGAATTTTCACGTATTTTTGCATAGCCGGCATCGTCGATTTGAAGCCTTTGCTCACTTCAACCTCTGACTGCCATAATGGCCCTAATAGACCAAACTATGACTTCTGTACACCTTTGGTGATGTTTTCGTGTGTGTATTAACCGATTCCGATACGTTGGGCTGCATTCCGTGACATCGGAATTTACACGTATTTTTGCATAGCCGGCATCGTCGATTTGAAGCCTTTGGTCACTTCAACCTCTGACTGCCATAATGGCCCTAATAGACCAAACTATGACTTCTGTACACCTTTGGTGATGTTTTCGTGTGTGTATTAACCGATTCTGATACGTTGGGCTGCATTTCAGGACATCGGAATTTTCACGTATTTTTGCATAGCCGGCATCGTCGATTTGAAGCCTTTGGTCACTTCAACCTCTGACTGCCATAATGGCCCTAATAGACCAAACTATGACTTCTGTACACCTTTGGTGATGTTTTCGTGTGTGTATTAACCGATTCCGATACGTTGGGCTGCATTTCAGGACATCGGAATTTTCACGTATTTTTGCATAGCCGGCATCGTCGATTTGAAGCCTTTGGTCACTTCAACCTCTGACTGCCATAATGGCCCTAATAGACCAAACTATGACTTCTGTACACCATTGGTGATGTTTTCGTGTGTGTATTAACCGATTCTGATACGTTGGGCTGCATTTCAGGACATCGGAATTTTCACGTATTTTTGCATAGCCGACATCGTCGATTTGAAGCCTTTGGTCACTTCAACCTCTGACTGCCATAATGGCCCTAATAGACCAAACTATGACTTCTGTACACCTTTGGTGATGTTTTCGTGTGTGTATTAACCGATTCCGATACGTTGGGCTGCATTTTAGGACATCGGAATTTTCACGTATTTTTGCATAGCCGGCATCGTCGATTTGAAGCCTTTGGTCACTTCAACCTCTGACTGCCATAATGGCCCTAATAGACCAAACTATGACTTCTGTACACCTTTGGTGATGTTTTCGTGTGTGTATTAACCGATTCCGATACGTTGGGCTGCATTTTAGGACATCGGAATTTTCACGTATTTTTGCATAGCCGGCATCGTCGATTTGAAGCCTTTGGTCACTTCAACCTCTGACTGCCATAATGGCCCTAATAGACCAAACTATGACTTCTGTACACCTTTGGTGATGTTTTCGTGTGTGTATTAACCGATTCTGATACGTTGGGCTGCATTCCGTGACATCGGAATTTACACGTATTTTTGCATAGCCGGCATCGTCGATTTGAAGCCTTTGGTCACTTCAACCTCTGACTGCCATAATGGCCCTAATAGACCAAACTATGACTTCTGTACACCTTTGGTGATGTTTTCGTGTGTGTATTAACCGATTCTGATACGTTGGGCTGCATTTCAGGACATCGGAATTTTCACGTATTTTTGCATAGCCGGCATCGTCGATTTGAAGCCTTTGGTCACTTCAACCTCTGACTGCCATAATGGCCCTAATAGATCAAACTATGACTTCTGTACACCTTTGGTGATGTTTTCGTGTGTGTATTATCCGATTCCGATACGTTGGGCTGCATTTCAGGACATCGGAATTTTCACGTATTTTTGCATAGCCGGCATCGTCGATTTGAAGCCTTTGGTCACTTCAACCTCTGACTGCCATAATGGCCCTAATAGACCAAACTATGACTTCTGTACACCTTTGGTGATGTTTTCGTGTGCGTATTAACCGATTTCGATACGTTGGGCTGCATTTTAGGACATTGGAATTTTCACGTATTTTTGCATAGCCGGCATCGTCGATTTGAAGCCTTTGGTCACTTCAACCTCTGACTGCCATAATGGCCCTAATAGACCAAACTATGACTTCTGTACACCTTTGGTGATGTTTTCGTGTGCGTATTAACCGATTTCGATACGTTGGGCTGCATTTTAGGACATTGGAATTTTCACGTATTTTTGCATAGCCGGCATCGTCGATTTGAAGCCTTTGGTCACTTCAACCTCTGACTGCCATAATGGCCCTAATAGACCAAACTATGACTTCTGTACACCTTTGGTGATGTTTTCGTGTGCGTATTAACCGATTTCGATACGTTGGGCTGCATTTTAGGACATTGGAATTTTCACGTATTTTTGCATAGCCGGCATCGTCGATTTGAAGCCTTTGGTCACTTCAACCTCTGACTGCCATAATGGCCCTAATAGACCAAACTATGACTTCTGTACACCTTTGGTGATGTTTTCGTGTGTGTATTAACCGATTCTGATACGTTGGGCTGCATTCCGTGACATCGGAATTACACGTATTTTTGCATAGCCGGCATCGTCGATTTGAAGCCTTTGGTCACTTCAACCTCTGACTGCCATAATGGCCCTAATAGACCAAACTATGACTTCTGTACACCTTTGGTGATGTTTTCGTGTGTGTATTAACCGATTCTGATACGTTGGGCTGCATTTCAGGACATCGGAATTTTCACGTATTTTTGCATAGCCGGCATCGTCGATTTGAATCCTTTGGTCACTTCAACCTCTGACTGCCATAATGGCCCTAATAGACCAAACTATGACTTCTGTACACCTTTGGTGATGTTTTCGTGTGTGTATTAACCGATTCTGATACGTTGGGCTGCATTTTAGGACATCGGAATTTTTACGTATTTTTGCATAGCCGGCATCGTCGATTTGAAGCCTTTGGTCACTTCAACCTCTGACTGCCATAATGGCCCTAATAGACCAAACTATGACTTCTGTACACCTTTGGTGATGTTTTCGTGTGTGTATTAACCGATTCCGATACGTTGGGCTGCATTTCAGGACATCGGAATTTTCACGTATTTTTGCATAGCCGGCATCGTCGATTTGAAGCCTTTGGTCACTTCAACCTCTGACTGCCATAATGGCCCTAATAGACCAAACTATGACTTCTGTACACCTTTGGTGATGTTTTCGTGTGTGTATTAACCGATTCCGATACGTTGGGCTGCATTTCAGGACATCGGAATTTTCACGTATTTTTGCATAGCCGGCATCGTCGATTTGAAGCCTTTGGTCACTTCAACCTCTGACTGCCATAATGGCCCTAATAGACCAAACTATGACTTCTGTACACCTTTGGTGATGTTTTCGTGTGTGTATTAACCGATTCTGATACGTTGGGCTGCATTTCAGGACATCGGAATTTTCACGTATTTTTGCATAGCCGGCATCGTCGACCGAAGCCTTTGGTCACTTCAACCTCTGACTGCCATAATGGCCCTAATAGACCAAACTACGACTCCTGTACACCTTGGTGATGTTTTCGTGTGTGTATTAACCGATTCCGATACGTTGGGCTGCATTTCAGGACATCGGAATTTTCACGTATTTTTGCATAGCCGGCATCGTCGATTTGAAGCCTTTGGTCACTTCAACCTCTGACTGCCATAATGGCCCTAATAGACCAAACTATGACTTCTGTACACCTTTGGTGATGTTTTCGTGTGTGTATTAACCGATTCCGATACGTTGGGCTGCATTTCAGGACATCGGAATTTTCACGTATTTTTGCATAGCCGGCATCGTCGATTTGAAGCCTTTGGTCACTTCAACCTCTGACTGCCATAATGGCCCTAATAGACCAAACTATGACTTCTGTACACCTTTGGTGATGTTTTCGTGTGTGTATTAACCGATTCTGATACGTTGGGCTGCATTTCAGGACATCGGAATTTTCACGTATTTTTGCATAGCCGGCATCGTCGACCGAAGCCTTTGGTCACTTCAACCTCTGACTGCCATAATGGCCCTAATAGACCAAACTATGACTTCTGTACACCTTTGGTGATGTTTTCGTGTGTGTATTAACCGATTCTGATACGTTGGGCTGCATTTCAGGACATCGGAATTTTCACGTATTTTTGCATAGCCGGCATCGTCGATTTGAAGCCTTTGGTCACTTCAACCTCTGACTGCCATAATGGCCCTAATAGACCAAACTATGACTTCTGTACACCTTTGGTGATGTTTTCGTGTGTGTATTAACCGATTCCGATACGTTGGGCTGCATTTCAGGACATCGGAATTTTCACGTATTTTTGCATAGCCGGCATCGTCGATTTGAAGCCTTTGGTCACTTCAACCTCTGACTGCCATAATGGCCCTAATAGACCAAACTATGACTTCTGTACACCTTTGGTGATGTTTTCGTGTGTGTATTAACCGATTCCGATACGTTGGGCTGCATTCCGTGACATCGGAATTTACACGTATTTTTTGCATAGCCGGCATCGTCGATTTGAATCCTTTGGTCACTTCAACCTCTGACTGCCATAATGGCCCTAATAGACCAAACTATGACTTCTGTACACCTTTGGTGATGTTTTCGTGTGTGTATTAACCGATTCTGATACGTTGGGCTGCATTTCAGGACATCGGAATTTTCACGTATTTTTGCATAGCCGGCATCGTCGATTTGAAGCCTTTGGTCACTTCAACCTCTGACTGCCATAATGGCCCTAATAGACCAAACTATGACTTCTGTACACCTTTGGTGATGTTTTCGTGTGTGTATTAACCGATTCTGATACGTTGGGCTGCATTTTAGGACATCGGAATTTTCACGTATTTTTGCATAGCCGGCATCGTCGATTTGAAGCCTTTGGTCACTTCAACCTCTGACTGCCATAATGGCCCTAATAGACCAAACTATGACTTCTGTACACCTTTGGTGATGTTTTCGTGTGTGTATTAACCGATTCCGATACGTTGGGCTGCATTTCAGGACATCGGAATTTTCACGTATTTTTGCATAGCCGGCATCGTCGATTTGAAGCCTTTGGTCACTTCAACCTCTGACTGCCATAATGGCCCTAATAGACCAAACTATGACTTCTGTACACCTTTGGTGATGTTTTCGTGTGTGTATTAACCGATTCCGATACGTTGGGCTGCATTCCGTGACATCGGAATTTTCACGTATTTTTGCATAGCCGGCATCGTCGATTTGAAGCCTTTGGTCACTTCAACCTCTGACTGCCATAATGGCCCTAATAGACCAAACTATGACTTCTGTACACCTTTGGTGATGTTTTCGTGTGTGTATTAACCGATTCTGATACGTTGGGCTGCATTTTAGGACATCGGAATTTTCACGTATTTTTGCATAGCCGGCATCGTCGATTTGAAGCCTTTGGTCACTTCAACCTCTGACTGCCATAATGGCCCTAATAGACCAAACTATGACTTCTGTACACCTTTGGTGATGATTTCGTGTGTGTATTAACCGATTCCGATACGTTGGGCTGCATTCCGTGACATCGGAATTTTCACGTATTTTTGCATAGCCGGCATCGTCGATTTGAAGCCTTTGGTCACTTCAACCTCTGACTGCCATAATGGCCCTAATAGACCAAACTATGGCTTCTGTACACCTTCGGTGGTGTTTTCGTGTGTGTATTAACCGATTGCGAAAGGTTGGGCAGCATTTCAGGACATCGGAATTTTCACGTATTTTTGCATAGCCGACATCGTCGACCGAAGCCTTTGGTCACTTCAACCTCTGACTGCCATAATGGCCCTAATAGACCAAACTATGACTTCTGTACACCTTTGGTGATGTTTTCGTGTGCGTATTAACCGATTCCGATACGTTGGGCTGCATTTCAGGACATCGGAATTTTCACGTATTTTTGCATAGCCGGCATCGTCGATTTGAAGCCTTTGGTCACTTCAACCTCTGACTGCCATAATGGCCCTAATAGACCAAACTATGACTTCTGTACACCTTTGGTGATGTTTTCGTGTGTGTATTAACCGATTCTGATACGTTGGGCTGCATTTCAGGACATCGGAATTTTCACGTATTTTTGCATAGCCGGCATCGTCGATTTGAAGCCTTTGGTCACTTCAACCTCTGACTGCCATAATGGCCCTAATAGACCAAACTATGACTTCTGTACACCTTTGGTGATGTTTTCGTGTGTGTATTAACCGATTCCGATACGTTGGGCTGCATTTCAGGACATCGGAATTTTCACGTATTTTTGCATAGCCGGCATCGTCGATTTGATGATTGCCTTTGGTCACTTCAACCTCTGACTGCCATAATGGCCCTAATAGACCAAACTATGACTTCTGTACACCTTTGGTGATGTTTTCGTGTGTGTATTAACCGATTCTGATACGTTGGGCTGCATTTCAGGACATCGGAATTTTCACGTATTTTTGCATAGCCGGCATCGTCGATTTGAAGCCTTTGGTCACTTCAACCTCTGACTGCCATAATGGCCCTAATAGACCAAACTATGACTTCTGTACACCTTTGGTGATGTTTTCGTGTGTGTATTAACCGATTCTGATACGTTGGGCTGCATTTCAGGACATCGGAATTTTCACGTATTTTTGCATAGCCGGCATCGTCGATTTGAAGCCTTTGGTCACTTCAACCTCTGACTGCCATAATGGCCCTAATAGACCAAACTATGACTTCTGTACACCTTTGGTGATGTTTTCGTGTGTGTATTAACCGATTCTGATACGTTGGGCTGCATTTCAGGACATCGGAATTTTCACGTATTTTTGCATAGCCGGCATCGTCGACCGAAGCCTTTGGTCACTTCAACCTCTGACTGCCATAATGGCCCTAATAGACCAAACTATGACTTCTGTACACCTTTGGTGATGTTTTCGTGTGTGTATTAACCGATTCCGATACGTTGGGCTGCATTTCAGGACATCGGAATTTTCACGTATTTTTGCATAGCCGGCATCGTCGATTTGAAGCCTTTGGTCACTTCAACCTCTGACTGCCATAATGGCCCTAATAGACCAAACTATGACTTCTTAACACCTTTGGTGATGTTTTCGTGTGTGTATTAACCGATTCTGATACGTTGGGCTGCATTTCAGGACATCGGAATTTTCACGTATTTTTGCATAGCCGGCATCGTCGATTTGAAGCCTTTGGTCACTTCAACCTCTGACTGCCATAATGGCCCTAATAGACCAAACTATGACTTCTGTACACCTTTGGTGATGTTTTCGTGTGTGTATTAACCGATTCTGAAACGTTGGGCTGCATTTCAGGACATCGGAATTTTCACGTATTTTTGCATAGCCGGCATCGTCGATTGATGAAGCCTTTGGTCACTTCAACCTCTGACTGCCATAATGGCCCTAATAGACCAAACTATGACTTCTGTACACCTTTGGTGATGTTTTCGTGTGTGTATTAACCGATTCTGATACGTTGGGCTGCATTTTAGGACATCGGAATTTTCACGTATTTTTGCATAGCCGGCATCGTCGATTTGAAGCCTTTGGTCACTTCAACCTCTGACTGCCATAATGGCCCTAATAGACCAAACTATGACTTCTGTACACCTTTGGTGATGTTTTCGTGTGTGTATTAACCGATTCCGATACGTTGGGCTGCATTTCAGGACATCGGAATTTTCACGTATTTTTGCATAGCCGGCATCGTCGATTTGATGATTGCCTTTGGTCACTTCAACCTCTGACTGCCATAATGGCCCTAATAGACCAAACTATGACTTCTGTACACCTTTGGTGATGTTTTCGTGTGTGTATTAACCGATTCTGATACTTTGGGCTGCATTTCAGGACATCGGAATTTTCACGTATTTTTGCATAGCCGGCATCGTCGATTTGAAGCCTTTGGTCACTTCAACCTCTGACTGCCATAATGGCCCTAATAGACCAAACTATGACTTCTGTACACCTTTGGTGATGTTTTCGTGTGTGTATTAACCGATTCTGATACGTTGGGCTGCATTTCAGGACATCGGAATTTTCACGTATTTTTGCATAGCCGGCATCGTCGATTTGAAGCCTTTGGTCACTTCAACCTCTGACTGCCATAATGGCCCTAATAGACCAAACTATGACTTCTGTACACCTTTGGTGATGTTTTCGTGTGTGTATTAACCGATTCCGATACGTTGGGCTGCATTTCAGGACATCGGAATTTTCACGTATTTTTGCATAGCCGGCATCGTCGATTTGAAGCCTTTGGTCACTTCAACCTCTGACTGCCATAATGGCCCTAATAGACCAAACTATGACTTCTTAACACCTTTGGTGATGTTTTCGTGTGTGTATTAACCGATTCTGATACGTTGGGCTGCATTTCAGGACATCGGAATTTTCACGTATTTTTGCATAGCCGGCATCGTCGATTTGAAGCCTTTGGTCACTTCAACCTCTGACTGCCATAATGGCCCTAATAGACCAAACTATGACTTCTGTACACCTTTGGTGATGTTTTCGTGTGTGTATTAACCGATTCTGAAACGTTGGGCTGCATTTCAGGACATCGGAATTTTCACGTATTTTTGCATAGCCGGCATCGTCGATTAATGAAGCCTTTGGTCACTTCAACCTCTGACTGCCATAATGGCCCTAATAGACCAAACTATGACTTCTGTACACCTTTGGTGATGTTTTCGTGTGTGTATTAACCGATTCTGATACGTTGGGCTGCATTTTAGGACATCGGAATTTTCACGTATTTTTGCATAGCCGGCATCGTCGATTTGAAGCCTTTGGTCACTTCAACCTCTGACTGCCATAATGGCCCTAATAGACCAAACTATGACTTCTGTACACCTTTGGTGATGTTTTCGTGTGTGTATTAACCGATTCCGATACGTTGGGCTGCATTTCAGGACATCGGAATTTTCACGTATTTTTGCATAGCCGGCATCGTCGATTTGAAGCCTTTGGTCACTTCAACCTCTGACTGCCATAATGGCCCTAATAGACCAAACTATGACTTCTGTACACCTTTGGTGATGTTTTCGTGTGTGTATTAACCGATTCTGATACGTTGGGCTGCATTTCAGGACATCGGAATTTTCACGTATTTTTGCATAGCCGGCATCGTCGATTTGAAGCCTTTGGTCACTTCAACCTCTGACTGCCATAATGGCCCTAATAGACCAAACTATGACTTCTGTACACCTTTGGTGATGTTTTCGTGTGTGTATTAACCGATTCTGATACGTTGGGCTGCATTCCGTGACATCGGAATTTTCACGTATTTTTGCATAGCCGGCATCGTCGATTTGAAGCCTTTGGTCACTTCAACCTCTGACTGCCATAATGGCCCTAATAGACCAAACTATGACTTCTGTACACCTTTGGTGATGTTTTCGTGTGTGTATTAACCGATTCTGATACGTTGGGCTGCATTTCAGGACATCGGAATTTTCACGTATTTTTGCATAGCCGGCATCGTCGATTTGAAGCCTTTGGTCACTTCAACCTCTGACTGCCATAATGGCCCTAATAGACCAAACTATGACTTCTGTACACCTTTGGTGATGTTTTCGTGTGTGTATTAACCGATTCTGATACGTTGGGCTGCATTTCAGGACATCGGAATTTTCACGTATTTTTGCATAGCCGGCATCGTCGATTTGAAGCCTTTGGTCACTTCAACCTCTGACTGCCATAATGGCCCTAATAGACCAAACTATGACTTCTGTACACCTTTGGTGATGTTTTCGTGTGTGTATTAACCGATTCTGATACGTTGGGCTGCATTTCAGGACATCGGAATTTTCACGTATTTTTGCATAGCCGGCATCGTCGATTTGAAGCCTTTGGTCACTTCAACCTCTGACTGCCATAATGGCCCTAATAGACCAAACTATGACTTCTGTACACCTTTGGTGATGTTTTCGTGTGTGTATTAACCGATTCCGATACGTTGGGCTGCATTTCAGGACATCGGAATTTTCACGTATTTTTGCATAGCCGGCATCGTCGATTTGAAGCCTTTGGTCACTTCAACCTCTGACTGCCATAATGGCCCTAATAGACCAAACTATGACTTCTGTACACCTTTGGTGATGTTTTCGTGTGTGTATTAACCGATTCCGATACGTTGGGCTGCATTCCGTGACATCGGAATTTACACGTATTTTTGCATAGCCGGCATCGTCGATTTGAATCCTTTGGTCACTTCAACCTCTGACTGCCATAATGGCCCTAATAGACCAAACTATGACTTCTGTACACCTTTGGTGATGTTTTCGTGTGTGTATTAACCGATTCTGATACGTTGGGCTGCATTTCAGGACATCGGAATTTTCACGTATTTTTGCATAGCCGGCATCGTCGATTTGAAGCCTTTGGTCACTTCAACCTCTGACTGCCATAATGGCCCTAATAGACCAAACTATGACTTCTGTACACCTTTGGTGATGTTTTCGTGTGTGTATTAACCGATTCTGATACGTTGGGCTGCATTTTAGGACATCGGAATTTTCACGTATTTTTGCATAGCCGGCATCGTCGATTTGAAGCCTTTGGTCACTTCAACCTCTGACTGCCATAATGGCCCTAATAGACCAAACTATGACTTCTGTACACCTTTGGTGATGTTTTCGTGTGTGTATTAACCGATTCCGATACGTTGGGCTGCATTCCGTGACATCGGAATTTTCACGTATTTTTGCATAGCCGGCATCGTCGATTTGAAGCCTTTGGTCACTTCAACCTCTGACTGCCATAATGGCCCTAATAGACCAAACTATGACTTCTGTACACCTTTGGTGATGTTTTCGTGTGTGTATTAACCGATTCTGATACGTTGGGCTGCATTTCAGGACATCGGAATTTTCACGTATTTTTGCATAGCCGGCATCGTCGATTTGAAGCCTTTGGTCACTTCAACCTCTGACTGCCATAATGGCCCTAATAGACCAAACTATGACTTCTGTACACCTTTGGTGATGTTTTCCTGTGTGTATTAACCGATTCTGATACGTTGGGCTGCATTTCAGGACATCGGAATTTTCACGTATTTTTGCATAGCCGGCATCGTCGATTGATGAAGCCTTTGGTCACTTCAACCTCTGACTGCCATAATGGCCCTAATAGACCAAACTATGACTTCTGTACACCTTTGGTGATGTTTTCGTGTGTGTATTAACCGATTCTGATACGTTGGGCTGCATTTTAGGACATCGGAATTTTCACGTATTTTTGCATAGCCGGCATCGTCGATTTGAAGCCTTTGGTCACTTCAACCTCTGACTGCCATAATGGCCCTAATAGACCAAACTATGACTTCTGTACACCTTTGGTGATGTTTTCGTGTGTGTATTAACCGATTCCGATACGTTGGGCTGCATTCCGTGACATCGGAATTTTCACGTATTTTTGCATAGCCGGCATCGTCGATTTGAAGCCTTTGGTCACTTCAACCTCTGACTGCCATAATGGCCCTAATAGACCAAACTATGACTTCTGTACACCTTTGGTGATGTTTTCGTGTGTGTATTAACCGATTCCGATACGTTGGGCTGCATTTCAGGACATCGGAATTTTCACGTATTTTTGCATAGCCGGCATCGTCGATTTGAAGCCTTTGGTCACTTCAACCTCTGACTGCCATAATGGCCCTAATAGACCAAACTATGACTTCTATACACCTTTGGTGATGTTTTCGTGTGTGTATCAACCGATTCCGATACGTTGGGCTGCATTTCAGGACATCGGAATTTTCACGTATTTTTGCATAGCCGGCATCGTCGACCGAAGCCTTTGGTCACTTCAACCTCTGACTGCCATAATGGCCCTAATAGACCAAACTATGACTTCTGTACACCTTTGGTGATGTTTTCGTGTGCGTATTAACCGATTCCGATACGTTGGGCTGCATTTCAGGACATCGGAATTTTCACGTATTTTTGCATAGCCGGCATCGTCGATTTGAAGCCTTTGGTCACTTCAACCTCTGACTGCCATAATGGCCCTAATAGACCAAACTATGACTTCTGTACACCTTTGGTGATGTTTTCGTGTGTGTATTAACCGATTCTGATACGTTGGGCTGCATTTCAGGACATCGGAATTTTCACGTATTTTTGCATAGCCGGCATCGTCGATTTGAAGCCTTTGGTCACTTCAACCTCTGACTGCCATAATGGCCCTAATAGACCAAACTATGACTTCTGTACACCTTTGGTGATGTTTTCGTGTGTGTATTAACCGATTCTGATACGTTGGGCTGCATTTCAGGACATCGGAATTTTCACGTATTTTTGCATAGCCGGCATCGTCGATTGATGAAGCCTTTGGTCACTTCAACCTCTGACTGCCATAATGGCCCTAATAGACCAAACTATGACTTCTGTACACCTTTGGTGATGTTTTCGTGTGTGTATTAACCGATTCTGATACGTTGGGCTGCATTTTAGGACATCGGAATTTTCACGTATTTTTGCATAGCCGGCATCGTCGATTTGAAGCCTTTGGTCACTTCAACCTCTGACTGCCATAATGGCCCTAATAGACCAAACTATGACTTCTGTACACCTTTGGTGATGTTTTCGTGTGTGTATTAACCGATTCCGATACGTTGGGCTGCATTTCAGGACATCGGAATTTTCACGTATTTTTGCATAGCCGGCATCGTCGATTTGAAGCCTTTGGTCACTTCAACCTCTGACTGCCATAATGGCCCTAATAGACCAAACTATGACTTCTGTACACCTTTGGTGATGTTTTCGTGTGTGTATTAACCGATTCCGATACGTTGGGCTGCATTTCAGGACATCGGAATTTTCACGTATTTTTGCATAGCCGGCATCGTCGATTTGAAGCCTTTGGTCACTTCAACCTCTGACTGCCATAATGGCCCTAATAGACCAAACTATGACTTCTGTACACCTTTGGTGATGTTTTCGTGTGTGTATTAACCGATTCCGATACGTTGGGCTGCATTCCGTGACATCGGAATTTACACGTATTTTTGCATAGCCGGCATCGTCGATTTGAAGCCTTTGGTCACTTCAACCTCTGACTGCCATAATGGCCCTAATAGACCAAACTATGACTTCTGTACACCTTTGGTGATGTTTTCGTGTGTGTATTAACCGATTCTGATACGTTGGGCTGCATTTTAGGACATCGGAATTTTCACGTATTTTTGCATAGCCGGCATCGTCGATTTGAAGCCTTTGGTCACTTCAACCTCTGACTGCCATAATGGCCCTAATAGACCAAACTATGACTTCTGTACACCTTTGGTGATGTTTTCGTGTGTGTATTAACCGATTCTGATACGTTGGGCTGCATTTTAGGACATCGGAATTTTCACGTATTTTTGCATAGCCGGCATCGTCGATTTGAAGCCTTTGGTCACTTCAACCTCTGACTGCCATAATGGCCCTAATAGACCAAACTATGACTTCTGTACACCTTTGGTGATGTTTTCGTGTGTGTATTAACCGATTCCGATACGTTGGGCTGCATTCCGTGACATCGGAATTTTCACGTATTTTTGCATAGCCGGCATCGTCGATTTGAAGCCTTTGGTCACTTCAACCTCTGACTGCCATAATGGCCCTAATAGACCAAACTATGACTTCTGTACACCTTTGGTGATGTTTTCGTGTGTGTATTAACCGATTCTGATACGTTGGGCTGCATTTCAGGACATCGGAATTTTCACGTATTTTTGCATAGCCGGCATCGTCGATTTGAAGCCTTTGGTCACTTCAACCTCTGACTGCCATAATGGCCCTAATAGACCAAACTATGACTTCTGTACACCTTTGGTGATGTTTTCGTGTGTGTATTAACCGATTCTGATACGTTGGGCTGCATTTTAGGACATCGGAATTTTCACGTATTTTTGCATAGCCGGCATCGTCGATTTGAAGCCTTTGGTCACTTCAACCTCTGACTGTCATAATGGCCCTAATAGACCAAACTATGACTTCTGTACACCTTTGGTGATGTTTTCGTGTGTGTATTTACCGATTCCGATACGTTGGGCTGCATTTCAGGACATCGGAATTTTCACGTATTTTTGCATAGCCGGCATCGTCGATTTGAAGCCTTTGGTCACTTCAACCTCTGACTGCCATAATGGCCCTAATAGACCAAACTATGACTTCTGTACACCTTTGGTGATGTTTTCGTGTGTGTATTAACCGATTCCGATACGTTGGGCTGCATTTCAGGACATCGGAATTTTCACGTATTTTTGCATAGCCGGCATCGTCGATTTGAAGCCTTTGGTCACTTCAACCTCTGACTGCCATAATGGCCCTAATAGACCAAACTATGACTTCTGTACACCTTTGGTGATGTTTTCGTGTGTGTATTAACCGATTCTGATACGTTGGGCTGCATTTCAGGACATCGGAATTTTCACGTATTTTTGCATAGCCGGCATCGTCGACCGAAGCCTTTAGTCACTTCAACCTCTGACTGCCATAATGGCCCTAATAGACCAAACTATGACTTCTGTACACCTTTGGTGATGTTTTCGTGTGCGTATTAACCGATTCCGATACGTTGGGCTGCATTTCAGGACATCGGAATTTTCACGTATTTTTGCATAGCCGGCATCGTCGATTTGAAGCCTTTGGTCACTTCAACCTCTGACTGCCATAATGGCGCTAATAGACCAAACTATGACTTCTGTACACCTTTGGTGATGTTTTCGTGTGTGTATTAACCGATTCTGATACGTTGGGCTGCATTTCAGGACATCGGAATTTTCACGTATTTTTGCATAGCCGGCATCGTCGATTTGAAGCCTTTGGTCACTTCAACCTCTGACTGCCATAATGGCCCTAATAGACCAAACTATGACTTCTGTACACCTTTGGTGATGTTTTCCTGTGTGTATTAACCGATTCTGATACGTTGGGCTGCATTTCAGGACATCGGAATTTTCACGTATTTTTGCATAGCCGGCATCGTCGATTGATGAAGCCTTTGGTCACTTCAACCTCTGACTGCCATAATGGCCCTAATAGACCAAACTATGACTTCTGTACACCTTTGGTGATGTTTTCGTGTGTGTATTAACCGATACGTTGGGCTGCATTTCAGGACATCGGAATTTTCACGTATTTTTGCATAGCCGGCATCGTCGATTTGAAGCCTTTGGTCACTTCAACCTCTGACTGCCATAATGGCCCTAATAGACCAAACTATGACTTCTGTACACCTTTGGTGATGTTTTCGTGTGTGTATTAACCGATTCCGATACGTTGGGCTGCATTCCGTGACATCGGAATTTTCACGTATTTTTGCATAGCCGGCATCGTCGATTTGAAGCCTTTGGTCACTTCAACCTCTGACTGCCATAATGGCCCTAATAGACCAAACTATGACTTCTGTACACCTTTGGTGATGTTTTCGTGTGTGTATTAACCGATTCTGATACGTTGGGCTGCATTTTAGGACATCGGAATTTTCACGTATTTTTGCATAGCCGGCATCGTCGATTTGAAGCCTTTGGTCACTTCAACCTCTGACTGCCATAATGGCCCTAATAGACCAAACTATGACTTCTGTACACCTTTGGTGATGTTTTCGTGTGTGTATTAACCGATTCCGATACGTTGGGCTGCATTTCAGGACATCGGAATTTTCACGTATTTTTGCATAGCCGGCATCGTCGATTTGAAGCCTTTGGTCACTTCAACCTCTGACTGCCATAATGGCCCTAATAGACCAAACTATGACTTCTATACACCTTTGGTGATGTTTTCGTGTGTGTATCAACCGATTCCGATACGTTGGGCTGCATTTCAGGACATCGGAATTTTCACGTATTTTTGCATAGCCGGCATCGTCGACCGAAGCCTTTGGTCACTTCAACCTCTGACTGCCATAATGGCCCTAATAGACCAAACTATGACTTCTGTACACCTTTGGTGATGTTTTCGTGTGCGTATTAACCGATTCCGATACGTTGGGCTGCATTTCAGGACATCGGAATTTTCACGTATTTTTGCATAGCCGGCATCGTCGATTTGAAGCCTTTGGTCACTTCAACCTCTGACTGCCATAATGGCCCTAATAGACCAAACTATGACTTCTGTACACCTTTGGTGATGTTTTCGTGTGTGTATTAACCGATTCTGATACGTTGGGCTGCATTTCAGGACATCGGAATTTTCACGTATTTTTGCATAGCCGGCATCGTCGATTTGAAGCCTTTGGTCACTTCAACCTCTGACTGCCATAATGGCCCTAATAGACCAAACTATGACTTCTGTACACCTTTGGTGATGTTTTCGTGTGTGTATTAGCCGATTCTGATACGTTGGGCTGCATTTCAGGACATCGGAATTTTCACGTATTTTTGCATAGCCGGCATCGTCGATTTGAAGCCTTTGGTCACTTCAACCTCTGACTGCCATAATGGCCCTAATAGACCAAACTATGACTTCTGTACACCTTTGGTGATGTTTTCGTGTGTGTATTAACCGATTCCGATACGTTGGGCTGCATTTCAGGACATCGGAATTTTCACGTATTTTTGCATAGCCGGCATCGTCGACCGAAGCCTTTGGTCACTTCAACCTCTGACTGCCATAATGGCCCTAATAGACCAAACTATGACTTCTGTACACCTTTGGTGATGTTTTCGTGTGTGTATTAACCGATTCTGATACGTTGGGCTGCATTCCGTGACATCGGAATTTTCACGTATTTTTGCATAGCCGGCATCGTCGATTTGAAGCCTTTGGTCACTTCAACCTCTGACTGCCATAATGGCCCTAATAGACCAAACTATGACTTCTGTACACCTTTGGTGATGTTTTCGTGTGTGTATTAACCGATTCCGATACGTTGGGCTGCATTTCAGGACATCGGAATTTTCACGTATTTTTGCATAGCCGGCATCGTCGATTTGAAGCCTTTGGTCACTTCAACCTCTGACTGCCATAATGGCCCTAATAGACCAAACTATGACTTCTGTACACCTTTGGTGATGTTTTCGTGTGTGTATTAGCCGATTCTGATACGTTGGGCTGCATTTCAGGACATCGGAATTTTCACGTATTTTTGCATAGCCGGCATCGTCGATTTGAAGCCTTTAGTCACTTCAACCTCTGACTGCCATAATGGCCCTAATAGACCAAACTATGACTTCTGTACACCTTTGGTGATGTTTTCGTGTGTGTATTAACCGATTCCGATACGTTGGGCTGCATTTCAGGGCATCGGAATTTTCACGTATTTTTGCATAGCCGGCATCGTCGATTTGAAGCCTTTGGTCACTTCAACCTCTGACTGCCATAATGGCCCTAATAGACCAAACTATGACTTCTGTACACCTCTGGTTATGTTTTCGTGTGTGTATTAACCGATTCTGATACGTTGGGCTGCATTTCAGGACATCGGAATTTTCACGTATTTTTGCATAGCCGGCATCGTCGATTTGAAGCCTTTGGTCACTTCAACTCTGACTGCCATAATGGCCCTAATAGACCAAACTATGACTTCTGTACACCTTTGGTGATGTTTTCGTGTGTGTATTAACCGATTCCGATACGTTGGGCTGCATTTCAGGACATCGGAATTTTCACGTATTTTTGCATAGCCGGCATCGTCGATTTGAAGCCTTTGGTCACTTCAACCTCTGACTGCCATAATGACCCTAATAGACCAAACTATGACTTCTGTACACCTTTGGTGATGTTTTCGTGTATGTATTAACCGATTCCGATACGTTGGGCTGCATTTCAGGACATCGGAATTTTCACGTATTTTTGCATAGCCGGCATCGTCGATTTGAAGCCTTTGGTCACTTCAACCTCTGACTGCCATAATGGCCCTAATAGACCAAACTATGACTTCTGTACACCTTTGGTGATGTTTTCGTGTGTGTATTAACCGATTCTGATACGTTGGGCTGCATTTCAGGACATCGGAATTTTCACGTATTTTTGCATAGCCGGCATCGTCGATTTGAAGCCTTTGGTCACTTCAACCTCTGACTGCCATAATGGCCCTAATAGACCAAACTATGACTTCTGTACACCTTTGGTGATGTTTTCGTGTGTGTATTAGCCGATTCTGATACGTTGGGCTGCATTTCAGGACATCGGAATTTTCACGTATTTTTGCATAGCCGGCATCGTCGATTTGAAGCCTTTGGTCACTTCAACCTCTGACTGCCATAATGGCCCTAATAGACCAAACTATGACTTCTGTACACCTTTGGTGATGTTTTCGTGTGTGTATTAACCGATTCCGATACGTTGGGCTGCATTTCAGGACATCGGAATTTTCACGTATTTTTGCATAGCCGGCATCGTCGATTTGAAGCCTTTGGTCACTTCAACCTCTGACTGCCATAATGGCCCTAATAGACCAAACTATGACTTCTGTACACCTCTGGTTATGTTTTCGTGTGTGTATTAACCGATTCTGATACGTTGGGCTGCATTTCAGGACATCGGAATTTTCACGTATTTTTGCATAGCCGGCATCGTCGATTTGAAGCCTTTGGTCACTTCAACCTCTGACTGCCATAATGGCCCTAATAGACCAAACTATGACTTCTGTACACCTTTGGTGATGTTTTCGTGTGTGTATTAACCGATTCCGATACGTTGGGCTGCATTTCAGGACATCGGAATTTTCACGTATTTTTGCATAGCCGGCATCGTCGATTTGAAGCCTTTGGTCACTTCAACCTCTGACTGCCATAATGGCCCTAATAGACCAAACTATGACTTCTGTACACCTTTGGTGATGTTTTCGTGTATGTATTAACCGATTCCGATACGTTGGGCTGCATTTCAGGACATCGGAATTTTCACGTATTTTTGCATAGCCGGCACCGTCGATTTGAAGCCTTTGGTCACTTCAACCTCTGACTGCCATAATGGCCCTAATAGACCAAACTATGACTTCTGTACACCTTTGGTGATGTTTTCGTGTGTGTATTAACCGATTCTGATACGTTGGGCTGCATTTCAGGACATCAGAATTTTCACGTATTTTTGCATAGCCGGCATCGTCGATTTGAAGCCTTTGGTCACTTCAACCTCTGACTGCCATAATGGCCCTAATAGACCAAACTATGACTTCTGTACACCTTTGGTGATGTTTTCGTGTGTGTATTAGCCGATTCTGATACGTTGGGCTGCATTTCAGGACATCGGAATTTTCACGTATTTTTGCATAGCCGGCATCGTCGATTTGAAGCCTTTGGTCACTTCAACCTCTGACTGCCATAATGGCCCTAATAGACCAAACTATGATTTCTGTACACCTTTGGTGATGTTTTCGTGTGTGTATTAACCGATTCCGATACGTTGGGCTGCATTCCGTGACATCGGAATTTTCACGTATTTTTGCATAGCCGGCATCGTCGATTTGAAGCCTTTGGTCACTTCAACCTCTGACTGCCATAATGGCCCTAATAGACCAAACTATGACTTCTGTACACCTTTGGTGATGTTTTCGTGTGTGTATTAACCGATTCCGATACGTTGGGCTGCATTTCAGGACATCGGAATTTTCACGTATTTTTGCATAGCCGGCATCGTCGATTTGAAGCCTTTGGTCACTTCAACCTCTGACTGCCATAATGGCCCTAATAGATCAAACTATGACTTCTGTACACCTTTGGTGATGTTTTCGTGTGTGTATTAACCGATTCTGATACGTTGGGCTGCATTTTAGGACATCGGAATTTTCACGTATTTTTGCATAGCCGGCATCGTCGATTTGAAGCCTTTGGTCACTTCAACCTCTGACTGCCATAATGGCCCTAATAGACCAAACTATGACTTCTGTACACCTCTGGTTATGTTTTCGTGTGTGTATTAACCGATTCTGATACGTTGGGCTGCATTTCAGGACATCGGAATTTTCACGTATTTTTGCATAGCCGGCATCGTCGATTTGAAGCCTTTGGTCACTTCAACCTCTGACTGCCATAATGGCCCTAATAGACCAAACTATGACTTCTGTACACCTTTGGTGATGTTTTCGTGTGTGTATTAACCGATTCCGATACGTTGGGCTGCATTTCAGGACATCGCAATTTTCACGTATTTTTGCATAGCCGGCATCGTCGATTTGAAGCCTTTGGTCACTTCAACCTCTGACTGCCATAATGACCCTAATAGACCAAACTATGACTTCTGTACACCTTTGGTGATGTTTTCGTGTATGTATTAACCGATTCCGATACGTTGGGCTGCATTTCAGGACATCGGAATTTTCACGTATTTTTGCATAGCCGGCACCGTCGATTTGAAGCCTTTGGTCACTTCAACCTCTGACTGCCATAATGGCCCTAATAGACCAAACTATGACTTCTGTACACCTTTGGTGATGTTTTCGTGTGTGTATTAACCGATTCTGATACGTTGGGCTGCATTTCAGGACATCAGAATTTTCACGTATTTTTGCATAGCCGGCATCGTCGATTTGAAGCCTTTGGTCACTTCAACCTCTGACTGCCATAATGGCCCTAATAGACCAAACTATGACTTCTGTACACCTTTGGTGATGTTTTCGTGTGTGTATTAGCCGATTCTGATACGTTGGGCTGCATTTCAGGACATCGGAATTTTCACGTATTTTTGCATAGCCGGCATCGTCGATTTGAAGCCTTTGGTCACTTCAACCTCTGACTGCCATAATGGCCCTAATAGACCAAACTATGATTTCTGTACACCTTTGGTGATGTTTTCGTGTGTGTATTAACCGATTCCGATACGTTGGGCTGCATTCCGTGACATCGGAATTTTCACGTATTTTTGCATAGCCGGCATCGTCGATTTGAAGCCTTTGGTCACTTCAACCTCTGACTGCCATAATGGCCCTAATAGACCAAACTATGACTTCTGTACACCTTTGGTGATGTTTTCGTGTGTGTATTAACCGATTCCGATACGTTGGGCTGCATTTCAGGACATCGGAATTTTCACGTATTTTTGCATAGCCGGCATCGTCGATTTGAAGCCTTTGGTCACTTCAACCTCTGACTGCCATAATGGCCCTAATAGATCAAACTATGACTTCTGTACACCTTTGGTGATGTTTTCGTGTGTGTATTAACCGATTCTGATACGTTGGGCTGCATTTTAGGACATCGGAATTTTCACGTATTTTTGCATAGCCGGCATCGTCGATTTGAAGCCTTTGGTCACTTCAACCTCTGACTGCCATAATGGCCCTAATAGACCAAACTATGACTTCTGTACACCTTTGGTGATGTTTTCGTGTGTGTATTAACCGATTCTGATACGTTGGGCTGCATTCCGTGACATCGGAATTTTCACGTATTTTTGCATAGCCGGCATCGTCGATTTGAAGCCTTTGGTCACTTCAACCTCTGACTGCCATAATGGCCCTAATAGACCAAACTATGACTTCTGTACACCTTTGGTGATGTTTTCGTGTGTGTATTAACCGATTCTGATACGTTGGGCTGCATTTCAGGACATCGGAATTTTCACGTATTTTTGCATAGCCGGCATCGTCGATTTGAAGCCTTTGGTCACTTCAACCTCTGACTGCCATAATGGCCCTAATAGACCAAACTATGACTTCTGTACACCTTTGGTGATGTTTTCGTGTGTGTATTAACCGATTCCGATACGTTGGGCTGCATTTCAGGACATCGGAATTTTCACGTATTTTTGCATAGCCGGCATCGTCGATTTGAAGCCTTTGGTCACTTCAACCTCTGACTGCCATAATGGCCCTAATAGACCAAACTATGACTTCTGTACACCTTTGGTGATGTTTTCGTGTGTGTATTAACCGATTCTGATACGTTGGGCTGCATTTCAGGACATCGGAATTTTCACGTATTTTTGCATCGCCGGCATCGTCGATTTGAAGCCTTTGGTCACTTCAACCTCTGACTGCCATAATGGCCCTAATAGACCAAACTATGACTTCTGTACACCTTTGGTGATGTTTTCGTGTGTGTATTAACCGATTCCGATACGTTGGGCTGCATTTCAGGACATCGGAATTTTCACGTATTTTTGCATAGCCGGCATCGTCGATTTGAAGCCTTTGGTCACTTCAACCTCTGACTGCCATAATGGCCCTAATAGACCAAACTATGACTTCTGTACACCTTTGGTGATGTTTTCGTGTGTGTATTAGCCGATTCTGATACGTTGGGCTGCATTTCAGGACATCGGAATTTTCACGTATTTTTGCATAGCCGGCATCGTCGATTTGAAGCCTTTGGTCACTTCAACCTCTGACTGCCATAATGGCCCTAATAGACCAAACTATGACTTCTGTACACCTTTGGTGATGTTTTCGTGTGTGTATTAACCGATTCCGATACGTTGGGCTGCATTTCAGGACATCGGAATTTTCATGTATTTTTGCATAGCCGGCATCGTCGATTTGAAGCCTTTGGTCACTTCAACCTCTGACTGCCATAATGGCCCTAATAGACCAAACTATGACTTCTGTACACCTTTGGTGATGTTTTCGTGTGTGTATTAACCGATTCCGATACGTTGGGCTGCATTTCAGGACATCGGAATTTTCACGTATTTTTGCATAGCCGGCATCGTCGATTTGAAGCCTTTGGTCACTTCAACCTCTGACTGCCATAATGGCCCTAATAGACCAAACTATGACTTCTGAACACCTTTGGTGATGTTTTCGTGTGTGTATTAACCGATTCCGATACGTTGGGCTGCATTTCAGGACATCGGAATTTTCACGTATTTTTGCATAGCCGGCATCGTCGATTTGAAGCCTTTGGTCACTTCAACCTCTGACTGCCATAATGGCCCTAATAGACCAAACTATGACTTCTGTACACCTTTGGTGATGTTTTCGTGTGTGTATTAGCCGATTCTGATACGTTGGGCTGCATTTCAGGACATCGGAATTTTCACGTATTTTTGCATAGCCGGCATCGTCGATTTGAAGCCTTTGGTCACTTCAACCTCTGACTGCCATAATGGCCCTAATAGACCAAACTATGATTTCTGTACACCTTTGGTGATGTTTTCGTGTGTGTATTAACCGATTCCGATACGTTGGGCTGCATTCCGTGACATCGGAATTTTCACGTATTTTTGCATAGCCGGCATCGTCGATTTGAAGCCTTTGGTCACTTCAACCTCTGACTGCCATAATGGCCCTAATAGACCAAACTATGACTTCTGTACACCTTTGGTGATGTTTTCGTGTGTGTATTAACCGATTCCGATACGTTGGGCTGCATTTCAGGACATCGGAATTTTCACGTATTTTTGCATAGCCGGCATCGTCGATTTGAAGCCTTTGGTCACTTCAACCTCTGACTGCCATAATGGCCCTAATAGATCAAACTATGACTTCTGTACACCTTTGGTGATGTTTTCGTGTGTGTATTAACCGATTCTGATACGTTGGGCTGCATTTTAGGACATCGGAATTTTCACGTATTTTTGCATAGCCGGCATCGTCGATTTGAAGCCTTTGGTCACTTCAACCTCTGACTGCCATAATGGCCCTAATAGACCAAACTATGACTTCTGTACACCTTTGGTGATGTTTTCGTGTGTGTATTAACCGATTCCGATACGTTGGGCTGCATTCCGTGACATCGGAATTTTCACGTATTTTTGCATAGCCGGCATCGTCGATTTGAAGCCTTTGGTCACTTCAACCTCTGACTGCCATAATGGCCCTAATAGACCAAACTATGACTTCTGTACACCTTTGGTGATGTTTTCGTGTGTGTATTAACCGATTCTGATACGTTGGGCTGCATTTCAGGACATCGGAATTTTCACGTATTTTTGCATAGCCGGCATCGTCGATTTGAAGCCTTTGGTCACTTCAACCTCTGACTGCCATAATGGCCCTAATAGACCAAACTATGACTTCTGTACACCTTTGGTGATGTTTTCGTGTGTGTATTAACCGATTCCGATACGTTGGGCTGCATTCCGTGACATCGGAATTTTCACGTATTTTTGCATAGCCGGCATCGTCGATTCTAAGCCTTTGGTCACTTCAACCTCTGACTGCCATAATGGCCCTAATAGACCAAACTATGACTTCTGTACACCTTTGGTGATGTTTTCGTGTGTGTATTAGCCGATTCTGATACGTTGGGCTGCATTTCAGGACATCGGAATTTTCACGTATTTTTGCATAGCCGGCATCGTCGATTTGAAGCCTTTGGTCACTTCAACCTCTGACTGCCATAATGGCCCTAATAGACCAAACTATGATTTCTGTACACCTTTGGTGATGTTTTCGTGTGTGTATTAACCGATTCCGATACGTTGGGCTGCATTCCGTGACATCGGAATTTTCACGTATTTTTGCATAGCCGGCATCGTCGATTTGAAGCCTTTGGTCACTTCAACCTCTGACTGCCATAATGGCCCTAATAGACCAAACTATGACTTCTGTACACCTTTGGTGATGTTTTCGTGTGTGTATTAACCGATTCCGATACGTTGGGCTGCATTTCAGGACATCGGAATTTTCACGTATTTTTGCATAGCCGGCATCGTCGATTTGAAGCCTTTGGTCACTTCAACCTCTGACTGCCATAATGGCCCTAATAGACCAAACTATGACTTCTGTACACCTTTGGTGATGTTTTCGTGTGTGTATTAACCGATTCCGATACGTTGGCTGCATTTCAGGACATCGGAATTTTCACGTATTTTTGCATAGCCGGCATCGTCGATTTGAAGCCTTTGGTCACTTCAACCTCTGACTGCCATAATGGCCCTAATAGACCAAACTATGACTTCTGTACACCTTTGGTGATGTTTTCGTGTGTGTATTAACCGATTCTGATACGTTGGGCTGCATTCCGTGACATCGGAATTTTCACGTATTTTTGCATAGCTGGCATCGTCGATTTGAAGCCTTTGGTCACTTCAACCTCTGACTGCCATAATGGCCCTAATAGACCAAACTATGACTTCTGTACACCTTTGGTGATGTTTTCGTGTGTGTATTAACCGATTCCGATACGTTGGGCTGCATTTCAGGCCATCGGAATTTTCACGTATTTTTGCATAGCCGGCATCGTCGATTTGAAGCCTTTGGTCACTTCAACCTCTGACTGCCATAATGGCCCTAATAGACCAAACTATGACTTCTGTACACCTTTGGTGATGTTTTCGTGTGTGTATTAACCGATTCTGATACGTTGGGCTGCATTCCGTGACATCGGAATTTTCACGTATTTTTGCATAGCCGGCATCGTCGATTTGAAGCCTTTGGTCACTTCAACCTCTGACTGCCATAATGGCCCTAATAGACCAAACTATGACTTCTGTACACCTTTGGTGATGTTTTCGTGTGCGTATTAACCGATTCCGATACGTTGGGCTGCATTTTAGGACATCGGAATTTTCACGTATTTTTGCATAGCCGGCATCGTCGATTTGAAGCCTTTGGTCACTTCAACCTCTGGCTTGCCATAATGGCCCTAATAGACCAAACTATGACTTCTGTACACCTTTGGTGATGTTTTCGTGTGTGTATTAACCGATTCCGATACGTTGGGCTGCATTTTAGGACATCGGAATTTTCACGTATTTTTGCATAGCCGGCATCGTCGATTTGAAGCCTTTGGTCACTTCAACCTCTGACTGCCATAATGGCCCTAATAGACCAAACTATGACTTCTGTACACCTTTGGTGATGTTTTCGTGTGCGTATTAACCGATTCCGATACGTTGGGCTGCATTTTAGGACATCGGAATTTTCACGTATTTTTGCATAGCCGGCATCGTCGATTTGAAGCCTTTGGTCACTTCAACCTCTGACTGCCATAATGGCCCTAATAGACCAAACTATGACTTCTGTACACCTTTGGTGATGTTTTCGTGTGCGTATTAACCGATTCCGATACGTTGGGCTGCATTTTAGGACATCGGAATTTTCACGTATTTTTGCATAGCCGGCATCGTCGATTTGAAGCCTTTGGTCACTTCAACCTCTGACTGCCATAATGGCCCTAATAGACCAAACTATGACTTCTGTACACCTTTGGTGATGTTTTCGTGTGCGTATTAACCGATTCCGATACGTTGGGCTGCATTTTAGGACATCGGAATTTTCACGTATTTTTGCATAGCCGGCATCGTCGATTTGAAGCCTTTGGTCACTTCAACCTCTGACTGCCATAATGGCCCTAATAGACCAAACTATGACTTCTGTACACCTTTGGTGATGTTTTCGTGTGTGTATTAACCGATTCTGATACGTTGGGCTGCATTCCGTGACATCGGAATTTTCACGTATTTTTGCATAGCCGGCATCGTCGATTTGAAGCCTTTGGTCACTTCAACCTCTGACTGCCATAATGGCCCTAATAGACCAAACTATGACTTCTGTACACCTTTGGTGATGTTTTCGTGTGTGTATTAACCGATTCTGATACGTTGGGCTGCATTCCGTGACATCGGAATTTTCACGTATTTTTGCATAGCCGGCATCGTCGATTTGAAGCCTTTGGTCACTTCAACCTCTGACTGCCATAATGGCCCTAATAGACCAAACTATGACTTCTGTACACCTTTGGTGATGTTTTCGTGTGTATATTAACCGATTCTGATACGTTGGGCTGCATTTCAGGACATCGGAATTTTCACGTATTTTTGCATAGCCGGCATCGTCGATTTGAAGCCTTTGGTCACTTCAACCTCTGACTGCCATAATGGCCCTAATAGACCAAACTATGACTTCTGTACACCTTTGGTGATGTTTTCGTGTGTGTATTAACCGATTCCGATACGTTGGGCTGCATTTCAGGACATCGGAATTTTCACGTATTTTTGCATAGCCGGCATCGTCGATTTGAAGCCTTTGGTCACTTCAACCTCTGACTGCCATAATGGCCCTAATAGACCAAACTATGACTTCTGTACACCTTTGGTGATGTTTTCGTGTGCGTATTAACCGATTCCGATACGTTGGGCTGCATTTTAGGACATCGGAATTTTCACGTATTTTTGCATAGCCGGCATCGTCGATTTGAAGCCTTTGGTCACTTCAACCTCTGACTGCCATAATGGCCCTAATAGACCAAACTATGACTTCTGTACACCTTTGGTGATGTTTTCGTGTGTATATTAACCGATTCTGATACGTTGGGCTGCATTTCAGGACATCGGAATTTTCACGTATTTTTGCATAGCCGGCATCGTCGATTTGAAGCCTTTGGTCACTTCAACCTCTGACTGCCATAATGGCCCTAATAGACCAAACTATGACTTCTGTACACCTTTGGTGATGTTTTCGTGTGTGTATTAACCGATTCCGATACGTTGGGCTGCATTTCAGGACATCGGAATTTTCACGTATTTTTGCATAGCCGGCATCGTCGATTTGAAGCCTTTGGTCACTTCAACCTCTGACTGCCATAATGGCCCTAATAGACCAAACTATGACTTCTGTACACCTTTGGTGATGTTTTCGTGTGTGTATTAACCGATTCTGATACGTTGGGCTGCATTTCAGGACATCGGAATTTTCACGTATTTTTGCATAGGCATCGTCGATTTGAAGCCTTTGGTCACTTCAACCTCTGACTGCCATAATGGCCCTAATAGACCAAACTATGACTTCTGTACACCTTTGGTGATGTTTTCGTGTGTGTATTAACCGATTCTGATACGTTGGGCTGCATTTCAGGACATCGGAATTTTCACGTATTTTTGCATAGCCGGCATCGTCGATTTGAAGCCTTTGGTCACTTCAACCTCTGACTGCCATAATGGCCCTAATAGACCAAACTATGACTTCTGTACACCTTTGGTGATGTTTTCGTGTGTGTATTAACCGATTCTGATACGTTGGGCTGCATTCCGTGACATCGGAATTTTCACGTATTTTTGCATAGCCGGCATCGTCGATTTGAAGCCTTTGGTCACTTCAACCTCTGACTGCCATATTGGCCCTAATAGACCAAACTATGACTTCTGTACACCTTTGGTGATGTTTTCGTGTGTGTATTAACCGATTCCGATACGTTGGGCTGCATTTCAGGACATCGGAATTTTCACGTATTTTTGCATAGCCGGCATCGTCGATTTGAAGCCTTTGGTCACTTCAACCTCTGACTGCCATAATGGCCCTAATAGACCAAACTATGACTTCTGTACACCTTTTGTGATGTTTTCGTGTGTGTATTAACCGATTCTGATACGTTGGGCTGCATTCCGTGACATCGGAATTTTCACGTATTTTTGCATAGCTGGCATCGTCGATTTGAAGCCTTTGGTCACTTCAACCTCTGACTGCCATAATGGCCCTAATAGACCAAACTATGACTTCTGTACACCTTTGGTGATGTTTTCGTGTGTGTATTAACCGATTCCGATACGTTGGGCTGCATTTCAGGCCATCGGAATTTTCACGTATTTTTGCATAGCCGGCATCGTCGATTTGAAGCCTTTGGTCACTTCAACCTCTGACTGCCATAATGGCCCTAATAGACCAAACTATGACTTCTGTACACCTTTGGTGATGTTTTCGTGTGTGTATTAACCGATTCTGATACGTTGGGCTGCATTCCGTGACATCGGAATTTTCACGTATTTTTGCATAGCCGGCATCGTCGATTTGAAGCCTTTGGTCACTTCAATCTCTGACTGCCATAATGGCCCTAATAGACCAAACTATGACTTCTGTACACCTTTGGTGATGTTTTCGTGTGTGTATTAACCGATTCCGATACGTTGGGCTGCATTTCAGGACATCGGAATTTTCACGTATTTTTGCATAGCCGGCATCGTCGATTTGAAGCCTTTGGTCACTTCAACCTCTGACTGCCATAATGGCCCTAATAGACCAAACTATGACTTCTGTACACCTTTGGTGATGTTTTCGTGTGCGTATTAACCGATTCCGATACTTTGGGCTGCATTTTAGGACATCGGAATTTTCACGTATTTTTGCATAGCCGGCATCGTCGATTTGAAGCCTTTGGTCACTTCAACCTCTGACTGCCATAATGGCCCTAATAGACCAAACTATGACTTCTGTACACCTTTGGTGATGTTTTCGTGTGTGTGTATTAACCGATTCTGATACGTTGGGCTGCATTTCAGGACATCATAATTTTCACGTATTTTTGCATAGCCGGCATCGTCGATTTGATGCCTTTGGTCACTTCAACCTCTGACTGCCATAATGGCCCTAATAGACCAAACTATGACTTCTGTACACCTTTGGTGATGTTTTCGTGTGCGTATTAACCGATTCCGATACGTTGGGCTGCATTTTAGGACATCGGAATTTTCACGTATTTTTGCATAGCCGGCATCGTCGATTTGAAGCCTTTGGTCACTTCAACCTCTGACTGCCATAATGGCCCTAATAGACCAAACTATGACTTCTGTACACCTTTGGTGATGTTTTCGTGTGCGTATTAACCGATTCCGATACGTTGGGCTGCATTTTAGGACATCGGAATTTTCACGTATTTTTGCATAGCCGGCATCGTCGATTTGAAGCCTTTGGTCACTTCAACCTCTGACTGCCATAATGGCCCTAATAGACCAAACTATGACTTCTGTACACCTTTGGTGATGTTTTCGTGTGCGTATTAACCGATTCCGATACGTTGGGCTGCATTTTAGGACATCGGAATTTTCACGTATTTTTGCATAGCCGGCATCGTCGATTTGAAGCCTTTGGTCACTTCAACCTCTGGCTTGCCATAATGGCCCTAATAGACCAAACTATGACTTCTGTACACCTTTGGTGATGTTTTCGTGTGTGTATTAACCGATTCCGATACGTTGGGCTGCATTTCAGGACATCGGAATTTTCACGTATTTTTGCATAGCCGGCATCGTCGATTTGAAGCCTTTGGTCACTTCAACCTCTGACTGCCATAATGGCCCTAATAGACCAAACTATGACTTCTGTACACCTTTGGTGATGTTTTCGTGTGTGTATTAACCGATTCCGATACGTTGGGCTGCATTTCAGGCCATCGGAATTTTCACGTATTTTTGCATAGCCGGCATCGTCGATTTGAAGCCTTTGGTCACTTCAACCTCTGACTGCCATAATGGCCCTAATAGACCAAACTATGACTTCTGTACACCTTTGGTGATGTTTTCGTGTGTGTATTAACCGATTCTGATACGTTGGGCTGCATTCCGTGACATCGGAATTTTCACGTATTTTTGCATAGCCGGCATCGTCGATTTGAAGCCTTTGGTCACTTCAACCTCTGACTGCCATAATGGCCCTAATAGACCAAACTATGACTTCTGTACACCTTTGGTGATGTTTTCGTGTGTGTATTAACCGATTCCGATACGTTGGGCTGCATTTCAGGACATCGGAATTTTCACGTATTTTGCATAGCCGGCATCGTCGATTTGAAGCCTTTGGTCACTTCGACCTCTGACTGCCATAATGGCCCTAATAGACCAAACTATGACTTCTGTACACCTTTGGTGATGTTTTCGTGTGTGTATTAACCGATTCCGATACGTTGGGCTGCATTTCAGGACATCGGAATTTTCACGTATTTTTGCATAGCCGGCATCGTCGATTTGAAGCCTTTGGTCACTTCAACCTCTGACTGCCATAATGGCCCTAATAGACCAAACTATGACTTCTGTAACCTTTGGTGATGTTTTCGTGTGTGTATTAACCGATTCCGATACGTTGGGCTGCATTTCAGGACATCGGAATTTTCACGTATTTTTGCATAGCCGGCATCGTCGATTTGAAGCCTTTGGTCACTTCAACCTCTGACTGCCATAATGGCCCTAATAGACCAAACTATGACTTCTGTACACCTTTGGTGATGTTTTCGTGTGTGTATTAACCGATTCTGATACGTTGGGCTGCATTCCGTGACATCGGAATTTTCACGTATTTTTGCATAGCCGGCATCGTCGATTTGAAGCCTTTGGTCACTTCAACCTCTGACTGCCATAATGGCCCTAATAGACCAAACTATGACTTCTGTACACCTTTGGTGATGTTTTCGTGTGTGTATTAACCGATTCCGATACGTTGGGCTGCATTTCAGGCCATCGGAATTTTCACGTATTTTTGCATAGCCGGCATCGTCGATTTGAAGCCTTTGGTCACTTCAACCTCTGACTGCCATAATGGCCCTAATAGACCAAACTATGACTTCTGTACACCTTTGGTGATGTTTTCGTGTGTGTATTAACCGATTCTGATACGTTGGGCTGCATTCCGTGACATCGGAATTTTCACGTATTTTTGCATAGCCGGCATCGTCGATTTGAAGCCTTTGGTCACTTCAATCTCTGACTGCCATAATGGCCCTAATAGACCAAACTATGACTTCTGTACACCTTTGGTGATGTTTTCGTGTGTGTATTAACCGATTCCGATACGTTGGGCTGCATTTCAGGACATCGGAATTTTCACGTATTTTTGCATAGCCGGCATCGTCGATTTGAAGCCTTTGGTCACTTCAACCTCTGACTGCCATAATGACCCTAATAGACCAAACTATGACTTCTGTACACCTTTGGTGATGTTTTCGTGTGCGTATTAACCGATTCCGATACTTTGGGCTGCATTTTAGGACATCGGAATTTTCACGTATTTTTGCATAGCCGGCATCGTCGATTTGAAGCCTTTGGTCACTTCAACCTCTGACTGCCATAATGGCCCTAATAGACCAAACTATGACTTCTGTACACCTTTGGTGATGTTTTCGTGTGTGTATTAACCGATTCTGATACGTTGGGCTGCATTTTAGGACATCGGAATTTTCACGTATTTTTGCATAGCCGGCATCGTCGATTTGAAGCCTTTGGTCACTTCAACCTCTGACTGCCATAATGGCCCTAATAGACCAAACTATGACTTCTGTACACCTTTGGTGATGTTTTCGTGTGTGTATTAACCGATTCCGATACGTTGGGCTGCATTCCGTGACATCGGAATTTTCACGTATTTTTGCATAGCCGGCATCGTCGATTTGAAGCCTTTGGTCACTTCAACCTCTGACTGCCATAATTGCCCTAATAGACCAAACTATGACTTCTGTACACCTTTGATGATGTTTTCGTGTGTGTATTAACCGATTCCGATACGTTGGGCTGCATTTCAGGACATCGGAATTTTCACGTATTTTTGCATAGCCGGCATCGTCGATTTGAAGCCTTTGGTCACTTCAACCTCTGACTGCCATAATGGCCCTAATAGACCAAACTATGACTTCTGTACACCTTTGGTGATGTTTTCGTGTGTGTATTAACCGATTCCGATACGTTGGGCTGCATTCCGTGACATCGGAATTTTCACGTATTTTTGCATAGCCGGCATCGTCGATTTGAAGCCTTTGGTCACTTCAACCTCTGACTGCCATAATGGCCCTAATAGACCAAACTATGACTTCTGTACACCTTTGGTGATGTTTTCGTGTGTGTATTAACCGATTCTGATACGTTGGGCTGCATTCCGTGACATCGGAATTTTCACGTATTTTTGCATAGCCGGCATCGTCGATTTGAAGCCTTTGGTCACTTCAACCTCTGACTGCCATAATGGCCCTAATAGACCAAACTATGACTTCTGTACACCTTTGGTGATGTTTTCGTGTGTGTATTAACCGATTCTGATACGTTGGGCTGCATTCCGTGACATCGGAATTTTCACGTATTTTTGCATAGCCGGCATCGTCGATTTGAAGCCTTTGGTCACTTCAACCTCTGACTGCCATAATGGCCCTAATAGACCAAACTATGACTTCTGTACACCTTTGGTGATGTTTTCGTGTGTGTGTATTAACCGATTCTGATACGTTGGGCTGCATTTCAGGACATCATAATTTTCACGTATTTTTGCATAGCCGGCATCGTCGATTTGATGCCTTTGGTCACTTCAACCTCTGACTGCCATAATGGCCCTAATAGACCAAACTATGACTTCTGTACACCTTTGGTGATGTTTTCGTGTGCGTATTAACCGATTCCGATACGTTGGGCTGCATTTTAGGACATCGGAATTTTCACGTATTTTTGCATAGCCGGCATCGTCGATTTGAAGCCTTTGGTCACTTCAACCTCTGACTGCCATAATGGCCCTAATAGACCAAACTATGACTTCTGTACACCTTTGGTGATGTTTTCGTGTGCGTATTAACCGATTCCGATACGTTGGGCTGCATTTTAGGACATCGGAATTTTCACGTATTTTTGCATAGCCGGCATCGTCGATTTGAAGCCTTTGGTCACTTCAACCTCTGACTGCCATAATGGCCCTAATAGACCAAACTATGACTTCTGTACACCTTTGGTGATGTTTTCGTGTGTGTATTAACCGATTCTGATACGTTGGGCTGCATTTCAGGACATCGGAATTTTCACGTATTTTTGCATAGCCGGCATCGTCGATTTGAAGCCTTTGGTCACTTCAACCTCTGACTGCCATAATGGCCCTAATAGACCAAACTATGACTTCTGTACACCTTTGGTGATGTTTTCGTGTGTGTATTAACCGATTCTGATACGTTGGGCTGCATTCCGTGACATCGGAATTTTCACGTATTTTTGCATAGGCATCGTCGATTTGAAGCCTTTGGTCACTTCAACCTCTGACTGCCATAATGGCCCTAATAGACCAAACTATGACTTCTGTACACCTTTGGTGATGTTTTCGTGTGTGTATTAACCGATTCTGATACGTTGGGCTGCATTTCAGGACATCGGAATTTTCACGTATTTTTGCATAGCCGGCATCGTCGATTTGAAGCCTTTGGTCACTTCAACCTCTGACTGCCATAATGGCCCTAATAGACCAAACTATGACTTCTGTACACCTTTGGTGATGTTTTCGTGTGTGTATTAACCGATTCTGATACGTTGGGCTGCATTTCAGGACATCGGAATTTTCACGTATTTTTGCATAGCCGGCATCGTCGATTTGAAGCCTTTGGTCACTTCAACCTCTGACTGCCATAATGGCCCTAATAGACCAAACTATGACTTCTGTACACCTTTGGTGATGTTTTCGTGTGTGTATTAACCGATTCTGATACGTTGGGCTGCATTCCGTGACATCGGAATTTTCACGTATTTTTGCATAGCCGGCATCGTCGATTTGAAGCCTTTGGTCACTTCAACCTCTGACTGCCATAATGGCCCTAATAGACCAAACTATGACTTCTGTACACCTTTGGTGATGTTTTCGTGTGTGTATTAACCGATTCCGATACGTTGGGCTGCATTTCAGGACATCGGAATTTTCACGTATTTTTGCATAGCCGGCATCGTCGATTTGAAGCCTTTGGTCACTTCAACCTCTGACTGCCATAATGGCCCTAATAGACCAAACTATGACTTCTGTACACCTTTGGTGATGTTTTCGTGTGTGTATTAACCGATTCTGATACGTTGGGCTGCATTCCGTGACATCGGAATTTTCACGTATTTTTGCATAGCTGGCATCGTCGATTTGAAGCCTTTGGTCACTTCAACCTCTGACTGCCATAATGGCCCTAATAGACCAAACTATGACTTCTGTACACCTTTGGTGATGTTTTCGTGTGTGTATTAACCGATTCCGATACGTTGGGCTGCATTTCAGGACATCGGAATTTTCACGTACTTTTGCATAGCCGGCATCGTCGATTTGAAGCCTTTGGTCACTTCAACCTCTGACTGCCATAATGGCCCTAATAGACCAAACTATGACTTCTGTACACCTTTGGTGATGTTTTCGTGTGTGTATTAACCGATTCCGATACGTTGGGCTGCATTTCAGGACATCGGAATTTTCACGTATTTTTGCATAGCCGGCATCGTCGATTTGAAGCCTTTGGTCACTTCAACCTCTGACTGCCATAATGGCCCTAATAGACCAAACTATGACTTCTGTACACCTTTGGTGATGTTTTCGTGTGCGTATTAACCGATTCCGATACTTTGGGCTGCATTTTAGGACATCGGAATTTTCACGTATTTTTGCATAGCCGGCATCGTCGATTTGAAGCCTTTGGTCACTTCAACCTCTGACTGCCATAATGGCCCTAATAGACCAAACTATGACTTCTGTACACCTTTGGTGATGTTTTCGTGTGTGTATTAACCGATTCTGATACGTTGGGCTGCATTTTAGGACATCGGAATTTTCACGCATTTTTGCATAGCCGGCATCGTCGATTTGAAGCCTTTGGTCACTTCAACCTCTGACTGCCATAATGGCCCTAATAGACCAAACTATGACTTCTGTACACCTTTGGTGATGTTTTCGTGTGTGTATTAACCGATTCCGATACGTTGGGCTGCATTCCGTGACATCGGAATTTTCACGTATTTTTGCATAGCCGGCATCGTCGATTTGAAGCCTTTGGTCACTTCAACCTCTGACTGCCATAATGGCCCTAATAGACCAAACTATGACTTCTGTACACCTTTGGTGATGTTTTCGTGTGTGTATTAACCGATTCTGATACGTTGGGCTGCATTCCGTGACATCGGAATTTTCACGTATTTTTGCATAGCCGGCATCGTCGATTTGAAGCCTTTGGTCACTTCAACCTCTGACTGCCATAATGGCCCTAATAGACCAAACTATGACTTCTGTACACCTTTGGTGATGTTTTCGTGTGCGTATTAACCGATTCCGATACGTTGGGCTGCATTTCAGGACATCGGAATTTTCACGTATTTTTGCATAGCCGGCATCGTCGATTTGAAGCCTTTGGTCACTTCAACCTCTGACTGCCATAATTGCCCTAATAGACCAAACTATGACTTCTGTACACCTTTGGTGATGTTTTCGTGTGTGTATTAACCGACTCTGATACGTTGGGCTGCAATTCAGGACATCGGAATTTTCACGTATTTTTGCATAGCCGGCATCGTCGATTTGAAGCCTTTGGTCACTTCAACCTCTGACTGCCATAATGGCCCTAATAGACCAAACTATGACTTCTGTACACCTTTGGTGATGTTTTCGTGTGTGTATTAACCGATTCTGATACGTTGGGCTGCATTTTAGGACATCGGAATTTTCACGTATTTTTGCATAGCCGGCATCGTCGATTTGAAGCCTTTGGTCATTTCAACCTCTGACTGCCATAATGGCCCTAATAGACCAAACTATGACTTCTGTACGGCATCGTCGATTTGAAGCCTTTGGTCACTTCAACCTCTGACTGCCATAATGGCCCTAATAGACCAAACTATGACTTCTGTACACCTTTGATGATGTTTTCGTGTGTGTATTAACCGATTCCGATACGTTGGGCTGCATTTCAGGACATCGGAATTTTCACGTATTTTTGCATAGCCGGCATCGTCGATTTGAAGCCTTTGGTCACTTCAACCTCTGACTGCCATAATGGCCCTAATAGACCAAACTATGACTTCTGTACACCTTTGGTGATGTTTTCGTGTGTGTATTAACCGATTCTGATACGTTGGGCTGCATTCCGTGACATCGGAATTTTCACGTATTTTTGCATAGCCGGCATCGTCGATTTGAAGCCTTTGGTCACTTCAACCTCTGACTGCCATAATGGCCCTAATAGACCAAACTATGACTTCTGTACACCTTTGGTGATGTTTTCGTGTGTGTATTAACCGATTCTGATACGTTGGGCTGCATTCCGTGACATCGGAATTTTCACGTATTTTTGCATAGCCGGCATCGTCGATTTGAAGCCTTTGGTCACTTCAACCTCTGACTGCCATAATGGCCCTAATAGACCAAACTATGACTTCTGTACACCTTTGGTGATGTTTTCGTGTGTGTATTAACCGATTCTGATACGTTGGGCTGCATTCCGTGACATCGGAATTTTCACGTATTTTTGCATAGCCGGCATCGTCGATTTGAAGCCTTTGGTCACTTCAACCTCTGACTGCCATAATGGCCCTAATAGACCAAACTATGACTTCTGTACACCTTTGGTGATGTTTTCGTGTGTGTGTATTAACCGATTCTGATACGTTGGGCTGCATTCCGTGACATCGGAATTTTCACGTATTTTTGCATAGCCGGCATCGTCGATTTGAAGCCTTTGGTCACTTCAACCTCTGACTGCCATAATGGCCCTAATAGACCAAACTATGACTTCTGTACACCTTTGGTGATGTTTTCGTGTGTATATTAACCGATTCTGATACGTTGGGCTGCATTTCAGGACATCGGAATTTTCACGTATTTTTGCATAGCCGGCATCGTCGATTTGAAGCCTTTGGTCACTTCAACCTCTGACTGCCATAATGGCCCGATACGTTGGGCTGCATTTCAGGACATCGGAATTTTCACGTATTTTTGCATAGCCGGCATCGTCGATTTGAAGCCTTTGGTCACTTCAACCTCTGACTGCCATAATGGCCCTAATAGACCAAACTATGACTTCTGTACACCTTTGGTGATGTTTTCGTGTGTGTATTAACCGATTCTGATACGTTGGGCTGCATTTCAGGACATCGGAATTTTCACGTATTTTTGCATAGCCGGCATCGTCGATTTGAAGCCTTTGGTCACTTCAACCTCTGACTGCCATAATGGCCCTAATAGACCAAACTATGACTTCTGTACACCTTTGGTGATGTTTTCGTGTGTGTATTAACCGATTCTGATACGTTGGGCTGCATTCCGTGACATCGGAATTTTCACGTATTTTTGCATAGGCATCGTCGATTTGAAGCCTTTGGTCACTTCAACCTCTGACTGCCATAATGGCCCTAATAGACCAAACTATGACTTCTGTACACCTTTGGTGATGTTTTCGTGTGTGTATTAACCGATTCTGATACGTTGGGCTGCATTTCAGGACATCGGAATTTTCACGTATTTTTGCATAGCCGGCATCGTCGATTTGAAGCCTTTGGTCACTTCAACCTCTGACTGCCATAATGGCCCTAATAGACCAAACTATGACTTCTGTACACCTTTGGTGATGTTTTCGTGTGTGTATTAACCGATTCTGATACGTTGGGCTGCATTTCAGGACATCGGAATTTTCACGTATTTTTGCATAGCCGGCATCGTCGATTTGAAGCCTTTGGTCACTTCAACCTCTGACTGCCATAATGGCCCTAATAGACCAAACTATGACTTCTGTACACCTTTGGTGATGTTTTCGTGTGTGTATTAACCGATTCTGATACGTTGGGCTGCATTCCGTGACATCGGAATTTTCACGTATTTTTGCATAGCCGGCATCGTCGATTTGAAGCCTTTGGTCACTTCAATCTCTGACTGCCATAATGGCCCTAATAGACCAAACTATGACTTCTGTACACCTTTGGTGATGTTTTCGTGTGTGTATTAACCGATTCTGATACGTTGGGCTGCATTCCGTGACATCGGAATTTTCACGTATTTTTGCATAGCCGGCATCGTCGATTTGAAGCCTTTGGTCACTTCAATCTCTGACTGCCATAATGGCCCTAATAGACCAAACTATGACTTCTGTACACCTTTGGTGATGTTTTCGTGTGTGTATTAACCGATTCCGATACGTTGGGCTGCATTTCAGGACATCGGAATTTTCACGTATTTTTGCATAGCCGGCATCGTCGATTTGAAGCCTTTGGTCACTTCAACCTCTGACTGCCATAATGGCCCTAATAGACCAAACTATGACTTCTGTACACCTTTGGTGATGTTTTCGTGTGCGTATTAACCGATTCCGATACTTTGGGCTGCATTTTAGGACATCGGAATTTTCACGTATTTTTGCATAGCCGGCATCGTCGATTTGAAGCCTTTGGTCACTTCAACCTCTGACTGCCATAATGGCCCTAATAGACCAAACTATGACTTCTGTACACCTTTGGTGATGTTTTCGTGTGTGTATTAACCGATTCTGATACGTTGGGCTGCATTCCGTGACATCGGAATTTTCACGTATTTTTGCATAGCCGGCATCGTCGATTTGAAGCCTTTGGTCACTTCAACCTCTGACTGCCATAATGGCCCTAATAGACCAAACTATGACTTCTGTACACCTTTGGTGATGTTTTCGTGTGCGTATTAACCGATTCCGATACGTTGGGCTGCATTTCAGGACATCGGAATTTTCACGTATTTTTGCATAGCCGGCATCGTCGATTTGAAGCCTTTGGTCACTTCAACCTCTGACTGCCATAATTGCCCTAATAGACCAAACTATGACTTCTGTACACCTTTGATGATGTTTTCGTGTGTGTATTAACCGATTCCGATACGTTGGGCTGCATTTCAGGACATCGGAATTTTCACGTATTTTTGCATAGCCGGCATCGTCGATTTGAAGCCTTTGGTCACTTCAACCTCTGACTGCCATAATGGCCCTAATAGACCAAACTATGACTTCTGTACACCTTTGGTGATGTTTTCGTGTGTGTATTAACCGATTCTGATACGTTGGGCTGCATTTTAGGACATCGGAATTTTCACGTATTTTTGCATAGCCGGCATCGTCGATTTGAAGCCTTTGGTCACTTCAACCTCTGACTGCCATAATGGCCCTAATAGACCAAACTATGACTTCTGTACACCTTTGGTGATGTTTTCGTGTGTGTATTAACCGATTCTGATACGTTGGGCTGCATTCCGTGACATCGGAATTATCACGTATTTTTGCATAGCCGGTATCGTCGATTTGAAGCCTTTGGTCACTTCAACCTCTGACTGCCATAATGGCCCTAATAGACCAAACTATGACTTCTGTACACCTTTGGTGATGTTTTCGTGTGTGTATTAACCGATTCCGATACGTTGGGCTGCATTTCAGGACATCGGAATTTTCACGTATTTTTGCATAGCCGGCATCGTCGATTTGAAGCCTTTGGTCACTTCAACCTCTGACTGCCATAATGGCCCTAATAGACCAAACTATGACTTCTGTACACCCTTGGTGATGTTTTCGTGTGTGTATTAACCGATTCCGATACGTTGGGCTGCATTCCGTGACATCGGAATTTTCACGTATTTTTGCATAGCCGGCATCGTCGATTTGAAGCCTTTGGTCACTTCAACCTCTGACTGCCATAATGGCCCTAATAGACCAAACTATGACTTCTGTATACCTTTGGTGATGTTTTCGTGTGTGTATTAACCGATTCCGATACGTTGGGCTGCATTTCAGGACATCGGAATTTTCACGTATTTTTGCATAGCCGGCATCGTCGATTTGAAGCCTTTGGTCACTTCAAACTCTGACTGCCATAATGGCCCTAATAGACCAAACTATGACTTCTGTACACCTTTGGTGATGTTTTCGTGTGTGTATTAACCGATTCTGATACGTTGGGCTGCATTTCAGGACATCGGAATTTTCACGTATTTTTGCATAGCCGGCATCGTCGATTTGAAGCCTTTGGTCACTTCAACCTCTGACTGCCATAATGGCCCTAATAGACCAAACTATGACTTCTGTACACCTTTGGTGATGTTTTCGTGTGTGTATTAACCGATTCTGATACGTTGGGCTGCATTTTAGGACATCGGAATTTTCACGTATTTTTGCATAGCCGGCATCGTCGATTTGAAGCCTTTGGTCACTTCAACCTCTGACTGCCATAATGGCCCTAATAGACCAAACTATGACTTCTGTACACCATTGGTGATGTTTTCGTGTGTGTATTAACCGATTCCGATACGTTGGGCTGCATTTCAGGACATCGGAATTTTCACGTATTTTTGCATAGCCGGCATCGTCGATTTGAAGCCTTTGGTCACTTCAACCTCTGACTGCCATAATGGCCCTAATAGACCAAACTATGACTTCTGTACACCTTTGGTGATGTTTTCGTGTGTGTATTAACCGATTCTGATACGTTGGGCTGCATTCCGTGACATCGGAATTTTCACGTATTTTTGCATAGCCGGCATCGTCGATTTGAAGCCTTTGGTCACTTCAACCTCTGACTGCCATAATGGCCCTAATAGACCAAACTATGACTTCTGTATACCTTTGGTGATGTTTTCGTGTGTGTATTAACCGATTCCGATACGTTGGGCTGCATTTCAGGACATCGGAATTTTCACGTATTTTCGCATAGCCGGCATCGTCGATTTGAAGCCTTTGGTCACTTCAACCTCTGACTGCCATCATGGCCCTAATAGACCAAACTATGACTTCTGTACACCTTTGGTGATGTTTTCGTGTGTGTATTAACCGATTCTGATACGTTGGGCTGCATTTCAGGACATCGGAATTTTCACGTATTTTTGCATAGCCGGCATCGTCGATTTGAAGCCTTTGGTCACTTCAACCTCTGACTGCCATAATGGCCCTAATAGACCAAACTATGACTTCTGTACACCTTTGGTGATGTTTTCGTGTGTGTATTAACCGATACTGATACGTTGGGCTGCAATTCAGGACATCGGAATTTTCACGTATTTTTGCATAGCCGGCATCGTCGATTTGAAGCCTTTGGTCACTTCAACCTCTGACTGCCATAATGGCCCTAATAGACCAAACTATGACTTCTGTACACCTTTGGTGATGTTTTCGTGTGTGTATTAACCGATTCTGATACGTTGGGCTGCATTTTAGGACATCGGAATTTTCACGTATTTTTGCATAGCCGGCATCGTCGATTTGAAGCCTTTGGTCACTTCAACCTCTGACTGCCATAATGGCCCTAATAGACCAAACTATGACTTCTGTACGGCATCGTCGATTTGAAGCCTTTGGTCACTTCAACCTCTGACTGCCATAATGGCCCTAATAGACCAAACTATGACTTCTGTACACCTTTGGTGATGTTTTCGTGTGTGTATTAACCGATTCTGATACGTTGGGCTGCATTCCGTGACATCGGAATTTTCACGTATTTTTGCATAGCCGGCATCGTCGATTTGAAGCCTTTGGTCACTTCAACCTCTGACTGCCATAATGGCCCTAATAGACCAAACTATGACTTCTGTACACCTTTGGTGATGTTTTCGTGTGTGTATTAACCGATTCTGATACGTTGGGCTGCATTTTAGGACATCGGAATTTTCACGTATTTTTGCATAGCCGGCATCGTCGATTTGAAGCCTTTGGTCACTTCAACCTCTGACTGCCATAATGGCCCTAATAGACCAAACTATGACTTCTGTACACCTTTGGTGATGTTTTCGTGTGTGTATTAACCGATTCCGATACGTTGGGCTGCATTCCGTGACATCGGAATTTTCACGTATTTTTGCATAGCCGGCATCGTCGATTTGAAGCCTTTGGTCACTTCAACCTCTGACTGCCATAATGGCCCTAATAGACCAAACTATGACTTCTGTATACCTTTGGTGATGTTTTCGTGTGTGTATTAACCGATTCCGATACGTTGGGCTGCATTTCAGGACATCGGAATTTTCACGTATTTTTGCATAGCCGGCATCGTCGATTTGAAGCCTTTGGTCACTTCAAACTCTGACTGCCATAATGGCCCTAATAGACCAAACTATGACTTCTGTACACCTTTGGTGATGTTTTCGTGTGTGTATTAACCGATTCTGATACGTTGGGCTGCATTTTAGGACATCGGAATTTTCACGTATTTTTGCATAGCCGGCATCGTCGATTTGAAGCCTTTGGTCACTTCAACCTCTGACTGCCATAATGGCCCTAATAGACCAAACTATGACTTCTGTACACCTTTGGTGATGTTTTCGTGTGTGTATTAACCGATTCTGATACGTTGGGCTGCATTTTAGGACATCGGAATTTTCACGTATTTTTGCATAGCCGGCATCGTCGATTTGAAGCCTTTGGTCACTTCAACCTCTGACTGCCATAATGGCCCTAATAGACCAAACTATGACTTCTGTACACCATTGGTGATGTTTTCGTGTGTGTATTAACCGATTCCGATACGTTGGGCTGCATTTCAGGACATCGGAATTTTCACGTATTTTTGCATAGCCGGCATCGTCGATTTGAAGCCTTTGGTCACTTCAACCTCTGACTGCCATAATGGCCCTAATAGACCAAACTATGACTTCTGTACACCTTTGGTGATGTTTTCGTGTGTGTATTAACCGATTCTGATACGTTGGGCTGCATTCCGTGACATCGGAATTTTCACGTATTTTTGCATAGCCGGCATCGTCGATTTGAAGCCTTTGGTCACTTCAACCTCTGACTGCCATAATGGCCCTAATAGACCAAACTATGACTTCTGTATACCTTTGGTGATGTTTTCGTGTGTGTATTAACCGATTCCGATACGTTGGGCTGCATTTCAGGACATCGGAATTTTCACGTATTTTTGCATAGCCGGCATCGTCGATTTGAAGCCTTTGGTCACTTCAACCTCTGACTGCCATAATGGCCCTAATAGACCAAACTATGACTTCTGTACACCTTTGGTGATGTTTTCGTGTGTGTATTAACCGATTCTGATACGTTGGGCTGCAATTCAGGACATCGGAATTTTCACGTATTTTTGCATAGCCGGCATCGTCGATTTGAAGCCTTTGGTCACTTCAACCTCTGACTGCCATAATGGCCCTAATAGACCAAACTATGACTTCTGTACACCTTTGGTGATGTTTTCGTGTGTGTATTAACCGATTCCGATACGTTGGGCTGCATTTCAGGACATCGGAATTTTCACGTATTTTTGCATAGCCGGCATCGTCGATTTGAAGCCTTTGGTCACTTCAACCTCTGACTGCCATAATGGCCCTAATAGACCAAACTATGACTTCTGTACACCTTTGGTGATGTTTTCGTGTGTGTATTAACCTATTCTGATACGTTGGGCTGCATTTTAGGACATCGGAATTTTCACGTATTTTTGCATAGCCGGCATCGTCGATTTGAAGCCTTTGGTCACTTCAACCTCTGACTGCCATAATGGCCCTAATAGACCAAACTATGACTTCTGTACACCTTTGGTGATGTTTTCGTGTGTGTATTAACCGATTCTGATACGTTGGGCTGCATTTTAGGACATCGGAATTTTCACGTATTTTTGCATAGCCGGCATCGTCGATTTGAAGCCTTTGGTCACTTCAACCTCTGACTGCCATAATGGCCCTAATAGACCAAACTATGACTTCTGTACACCATTGGTGATGTTTTCGTGTGTGTATTAACCGATTCCGATACGTTGGGCTGCATTTCAGGACATCGGAATTTTCACGTATTTTTGCATAGCCGGCATCGTCGATTTGAAGCCTTTGGTCACTTCAACCTCTGACTGCCATAATGGCCCTAATAGACCAAACTATGACTTCTGTACACCTTTGGTGATGTTTTCGTGTGTGTATTAACCGATTCTGATACGTTGGGCTGCATTCCGTGACATCGGAATTTTCACGTATTTTTGCATAGCCGGCATCGTCGATTTGAAGCCTTTGGTCACTTCAACCTCTGACTGCCATAATGGCCCTAATAGACCAAACTATGACTTCTGTACACCTTTGGTGATGTTTTCGTGTGTGTATTAACCGATTCTGATACGTTGGGCTGCATTTCAGGACATCGGAATTTTCACGTATTTTTGCATAGCCGGCATCGTCGATTTGAAGCCTTTGGTCACTTCAACCTCTGACTGCCATAATGGCCCTAATAGACCAAACTATGACTTCTGTACACCTTTGGTGATGTTTTCGTGTGTGTATTAACCGATTCTGATACGTTGGGCTGCATTTCAGGACATCGGAATTTTCACGTATTTTTGCATAGCCGGCATCGTCGATTTGAAGCCTTTGGTCACTTCAACCTCTGACTGCCATAATGGCCCTAATAGACCAAACTATGACTTCTGTACACCTTTGGTGATGTTTTCGTGTGTGTATTAACCGATTCTGATACGTTGGGCTGCATTTCAGGACATCGGAATTTTCACGTATTTTTGCATAGCCGGCATCGTCGATTTGAAGCCTTTGGTCACTTCAACCTCTGACTGCCATAATGGCCCTAATAGACCAAACTATGACTTCTGTACACCTTTGGTGATGTTTTCGTGTGTGTATTAACCGATTCTGATACGTTGGGCTGCAATTCAGGACATCGGAATTTTCACGTATTTTTGCATAGCCGGCATCGTCGATTTGAAGCCTTTGGTCACTTCAACCTCTGACTGCCATAATGGCCCTAATAGACCAAACTATGACTTCTGTACACCTTTGGTGATGTTTTCGTGTGTGTATTAACCGATTCTGATACGTTGGGCTGCATTTTAGGACATCGGAATTTTCACGTATTTTTGCATAGCCGGCATCGTCGATTTGAAGCCTTTGGTCACTTCAACCTCTGACGTCGTCGATTTGAAGCCTTTGGTCACTTCAACCTCTGACTGCCATAATGGCCCTAATAGACCAAACTATGACTTCTGTACACCTTTGGTGATGTTTTCGTGTGTGTATTAACCGATTCCGATACGTTGGGCTGCATTCCGTGACATCGGAATTTTCACGTATTTTTGCATAGCCGGCATCGTCGATTTGAAGCCTTTGGTCACTTCAACCTCTGACTGCCATAATGGCCCTAATAGACCAAACTATGACTTCTGTACACCTTTGGTGATGTTTTCGTGTGTGTATTAACCGATTCTGATACGTTGGGCTGCATTTTAGGACATCGGAATTTTCACGTATTTTTGCATAGCCGGCATCGTCGATTTGAAGCCTTTGGTCACTTCAACCTCTGACTGCCATAATGGCCCTAATAGACCAAACTATGACTTCTGTACACTTTTGGTGATGTTTTCGTGTGTGTATTAACCGATTCTGATACGTTGGGCTGCATTTTAGGACATCGGAATTTTCACGTATTTTTGCATAGCCGGCATCGTCGATTTGAAGCCTTTGGTCACTTCAACCTCTGACTGCCATAATGGCCCTAATAGACCAAACTATGACTTCTGTACACCATTGGTGATGTTTTCGTGTGTGTATTAACCGATTCCGATACGTTGGGCTGCATTTCAGGACATCGGAATTTTCACGTATTTTTGCATAGCCGGCATCGTCGATTTGAAGCCTTTGGTCACTTCAACCTCTGACTGCCATAATGGCCCTAATAGACCAAACTATGACTTCTGTACACCTTTGGTGATGTTTTCGTGTGTGTATTAACCGATTCTGATACGTTGGGCTGCATTCCGTGACATCGGAATTTTCACGTATTTTTGCATAGCCGGCATCGTCGATTTGAAGCCTTTGGTCACTTCAACCTCTGACTGCCATAATGGCCCTAATAGACCAAACTATGACTTCTGTACACCTTTGGTGATGTTTTCGTGTGTGTATTAACCGATTCTGATACGTTGGGCTGCATTCCGTGACATCGGAATTTTCACGTATTTTTGCATAGCCGGCATCGTCGATTTGAAGCCTTTGGTCACTTCAACCTCTGACTGCCATAATGGCCCTAATAGACCAAACTATGACTTCTGTACACCATTGGTAATGTTTTCGTGTGTGTATTAACCGATTCCGATACGTTGGGCTGCATTTCAGGACATCGGAATTTTCACGTATTTTTGCATAGCCGGCATCGTCGATTTGAAGCCTTTGGTCACTTCAACCTCTGACTGCCATAATGGCCCTAATAGACCAAACTATGACTTCTGTACACCTTTGGTGATGTTTTCGTGTGTGTATTAACCGATTCTGATACGTTTGGCTGCATTTCAGGACATCGGAATTTTCACGTATTTTTGCATAGCCGGCATCGTCGATTTGAAGCCTTTGGTCACTTCAACCTCTGACTGCCATAATGGCCCTAATAGACCAAACTATGACTTCTGTACACCTTTGGTGATGTTTTCGTGTGTGTATTAACCGATTCTGATACGTTGGGCTGCATTTCAGGACATCGGAATTTTCACGTATTTTTGCATAGCCGGCATCGTCGATTTGAAGCCTTTGGTCACTTCAACCTCTGACTGCCATAATGGCCCTAATAGACCAAACTATGACTTCTGTACACCTTTGGTGATGTTTTCGTGTGTGTATTAACCGATTCTGATACGTTGGGCTGCAATTCAGGACATCGGAATTTTCACGTATTTTTGCATAGCCGGCATCGTCGATTTGAAGCCTTTGGTCACTTCAACCTCTGACTGCCATAATGGCCCTAATAGACCAAACTATGACTTCTGTACACCTTTGGTGATGTTTTCGTGTGTGTATTAACCGATTCTGATACGTTGGGCTGCATTTCAGGACATCGGAATTTTCACGTATTTTTGCATAGCCGGCATCGTCGATTTGAAGCCTTTGGTCACTTCAACCTCTGACTGCCATAATGGCCCTAATAGACCAAACTATGACTTCTGTACACCTTTGGTGATGTTTTCGTGTGTGTATTAACCGATTCTGATACGTTGGGCTGCAATTCAGGACATCGGAATTTTCACGTATTTTTGCATAGCCGGCATCGTCGATTTGAAGCCTTTGGTCACTTCAACCTCTGACTGCCATAATGGCCCTAATAGACCAAACTATGACTTCTGTACACCTTTGGTGATGTTTTCGTGTGTGTATTAACCGATTCTGATACGTTGGGCTGCATTCCGTGACATCGGAATTTTCACGTATTTTTGCATAGCCGGCATCGTCGATTTGAAGCCTTTGGTCACTTCAACCTCTGACTGCCATAATGGCCCTAATAGACCAAACTATGACTTCTGTATACCTTTGGTGATGTTTTCGTGTGTGTATTAACCGATTCTGATACGTTGGGCTGCATTTTAGGACATCGGAATTTTCACGTATTTTTGCATAGCCGGCATCGTCGATTTGAAGCCTTTGGTCACTTCAACCTCTGACTGCCATAATGGCCCTAATAGACCAAACTATGACTTCTGTACACCATTGGTAATGTTTTCGTGTGTGTATTAACCGATTCCGATACGTTGGGCTGCATTTCAGGACATCGGAATTTTCACGTATTTTTGCATAGCCGGCATCGTCGATTTGAAGCCTTTGGTCACTTCAACCTCTGACTGCCATAATGGCCCTAATAGACCAAACTATGACTTCTGTACACCTTTGGTGATGTTTTCGTGTGTGTATTAACCGATTCTGATACGTTTGGCTGCATTTCAGGACATCGGAATTTTCACGTATTTTTGCATAGCCGGCATCGTCGATTTGAAGCCTTTGGTCACTTCAACCTCTGACTGCCATAATGGCCCTAATAGACCAAACTATGACTTCTGTACACCTTTGGTGATGTTTTCGTGTGTGTATTAACCGATTCTGATACGTTGGGCTGCATTTCAGGACATCGGAATTTTCACGTATTTTTGCATAGCCGGCATCGTCGATTTGAAGCCTTTGGTCACTTCAACCTCTGACTGCCATAATGGCCCTAATAGACCAAACTATGACTTCTGTACACCTTTGGTGATGTTTTCGTGTGTGTATTAACCGATTCTGATACGTTGGGCTGCAATTCAGGACATCGGAATTTTCACGTATTTTTGCATAGCCGGCATCGTCGATTTGAAGCCTTTGGTCACTTCAACCTCTGACTGCCATAATGGCCCTAATAGACCAAACTATGACTTCTGTACACCTTTGGTGATGTTTTCGTGTGTGTATTAACCGATTCTGATACGTTGGGCTGCATTTTAGGACATCGGAATTTCCACGTATTTTTGCATAGCCGGCATCGTCGATTTGAAGCCTTTGGTCACTTCAACCTCTGACTGCCATAATGGCCCTAATAGACCAAACTATGACTTCTGTACACCATTGGTGATGTTTTCGTGTGTGTATTAACCGATTCCGATACGTTGGGCTGCATTTCAGGACATCGGAATTTTCACGTATTTTTGCATAGCCGGCATCGTCGATTTGAAGCCTTTGGTCACTTCAACCTCTGACTGCCATAATGGCCCTAATAGACCAAACTATGACTTCTGTACACCTTTGGTGATGTTTTCGTGTGTGTATTAACCGATTCTGATACGTTGGGCTGCATTTCAGGACATCGGAATTTTCACGTATTTTTGCATAGCCGGCATCGTCGATTTGAAGCCTTTGGTCACTTCAACCTCTGACTGCCATAATGGCCCTAATAGACCAAACTATGACTTCTGTACACCTTTGGTGATGTTTTCGTGTGTGTATTAACCGATTCTGATACGTTGGGCTGCATTTTAGGACATCGGAATTTTCACGTATTTTTGCATAGCCCGCATCGTCGATTTGAAGCCTTTGGTCACTTCAACCTCTGACTGCCATAATGGCCCTAATAGACCAAACTATGACTTCTGTACACCTTTGGTGATGTTTTCGTGTGTGTATTAACCGATTCTGATACGTTGGGCTGCATTCCGTGACATCGGAATTTTCACGTATTTTTGCATAGCCGGCATCCTCGATTTGAAGCCTTTGGTCACTTCAACCTCTGACTGCCATAATGGCCCTAATAGACCAAACTATGACTTCTGTACACCTTTGGTGATGTTTTCGTGTGTGTATTAACGGATTCTGATACGTTGGGCTGCATTCCGTGACATCGGAATTTTCACGTATTTTTGCATAGCCGGCATCCTCGATTTGAAGCCTTTGGTCACTTCAACCTCTGACTGCCATAATGGCCCTAATAGACCAAACTATGACTTCTGTACACCTTTGGTGATGTTTTCGTGTGTGTATTAACCGATTCTGATACGTTGGGCTGCATTTTAGGACATCGGAATTTTCACGTATTTTTGCATAGCCCGCATCGTCGATTTGAAGCCTTTGGTCACTTCAACCTCTGACTGCCATAATGGCCCTAATAGACCAAACTATGACTTCTGTACACCTTTGGTGATGTTTTCGTGTGTGTATTAACCGATTCTGATACGTTGGGCTGCATTCCGTGACATCGGAATTTTCACGTATTTTTGCATAGCCGGCATCGTCGATTTGAAGCCTTTGGTCACTTCAACCTCTGACTGCCATAATGGCCCTAATAGACCAAACTATGACTTCTGTATACCTTTGGTGATGTTTTCGTGTGTGTATTAACCGATTCCGATACGTTGGGCTGCATTTCAGGACATCGGAATTTTCACGTATTTTTGCATAGCCGGCATCGTCGATTTGAAGCCTTTGGTCACTTCAACCTCTGACTGCCATAATGGCCCTAATAGACCAAACTATGACTTCTGTACACCTTTGGTGATGTTTTCGTGTGTGTATTAACCGATTCTGATACGTTGGGCTGCAATTCAGGACATCGGAATTTTCACGTATTTTTGCATAGCCGGCATCGTCGATTTGAAGCCTTTGGTCACTTCAACCTCTGACTGCCATAATGGCCCTAATAGACCAAACTATGACTTCTGTACACCTTTGGTGATGTTTTCGTGTGTGTATTAACCGATTCTGATACGTTGGGCTGCAATTCAGGACATCGGAATTTTCACGTATTTTTGCATAGCCGGCATCGTCGATTTGAAGCCTTTGGTCACTTCAACCTCTGACTGCCATAATGGCCCTAATAGACCAAACTATGACTTCTGTACACCTTTGGTGATGTTTTCGTGTGTGTATTAACCGATTCTGATACGTTGGGCTGCATTTTAGGACATCGGAATTTTCACGTATTTTTGCATAGCCGGCATCGTCGATTTGAAGCCTTTGGTTATTTCAACCTCTGACTGCCATAATGGCCCTAATAGACCAAACTATGACTTCTGTACGGCATCGTCGATTTGAAGCCTTTGGTCACTTCAACCTCTGACTGCCATAATGGCCCTAATAGACCAAACTATGACTTCTGTATACCTTTGGTGATGTTTTCGTGTGTGTATTAACCGATTCCGATACGTTGGGCTGCATTTCAGGACATCGGAATTTTCACGTATTTTTGCATAGCCGGCATCGTCGATTTGAAGCCTTTGGTCACTTCAACCTCTGACTGCCATAATGGCCCTAATAGACCAAACTATGACTTCTGTACACCTTTGGTGATGTTTTCGTGTGTGTATTAACCGATTCTGATACGTTGGGCTGCAATTCAGGACATCGGAATTTTCACGTATTTTTGCATAGCCGGCATCGTCGATTTGAAGCCTTTGGTCACTTCAACCTCTGACTGCCATAATGGCCCTAATAGACCAAACTATGACTTCTGTACACCTTTGGTGATGTTTTCGTGTGTGTATTAACCGATTCTGATACGTTGGGCTGCAATTCAGGACATCGGAATTTTCACGTATTTTTGCATAGCCGGCATCGTCGATTTGAAGCCTTTGGTCACTTCAACCTCTGACTGCCATAATGGCCCTAATAGACCAAACTATGACTTCTGTACACCTTTGGTGATGTTTTCGTGTGTGTATTAACCGATTCTGATACGTTGGGCTGCATTTTAGGACATCGGAATTTTCACGTATTTTTGCATAGCCGGCATCGTCGATTTGAAGCCTTTGGTTATTTCAACCTCTGACTGCCATAATGGCCCTAATAGACCAAACTATGACTTCTGTACGGCATCGTCGATTTGAAGCCTTTGGTCACTTCAACCTCTGACTGCCATAATGGCCCTAATAGACCAAACTATGACTTCTGTACACCTTTGGTGATGTTTTCGTGTGTGTATTAACCGATTCTGATACGTTGGGCTGCATTTTAGGACATCGGAATTTTCACGTATTTTTGCATAGCCGGCATCGTCGATTTGAAGCCTTTGGTCACTTCAACCTCTGACTGCCATAATGGCCCTAATAGACCAAACTATGACTTCTGTACACCTTTGGTGATGTTTTCGTGTGTGTATTAACCGATTCTGATACGTTGGGCTGCATTTTAGGACATCGGAATTTTCACGTATTTTTGCATAGCCGGCATCGTCGATTTGAAGCCTTTGGTCACTTCAACCTCTGACTGCCATAATGGCCCTAATAGACCAAACTATGACTTCTGTACACCATTGGTGATGTTTTCGTGTGTGTATTAACCGATTCCGATACGTTGGGCTGCATTTCAGGACATCGGAATTTTCACGTATTTTTGCATAGCCGGCATCGTCGATTTGAAGCCTTTGGTCACTTCAACCTCTGACTGCCATAATGGCCCTAATAGACCAAACTATGACTTCTGTACACCTTTGGTGATGTTTTCGTGTGTGTATTAACCGATTCCGATACGTTGGGCTGCATTTCAGGACATCGGAATTTTCACGTATTTTTGCATAGCCGGCATCGTCGATTTGAAGCCTTTGGTCACTTCAACCTCTGACTGCCATAATGGCCCTAATAGACCAAACTATGACTTCTGTACACCTTTGGTGATGTTTTCGTGTGTGTATTAACCGATTCTGATACGCTGGGCTGCATTCCGTGACATCGGAATTTTCACGTATTTTTGCATAGCCGGCATCGTCGATTTGAAGCCTTTGGTCACTTCAACCTCTGACTGCCATAATGGCCCTAATAGACCAAACTATGACTTCTGTACACCTTTGGTGATGTTTTCGTGTGTGTATTAACCGATTCTGATACGTTGGGCTGCATTTCAGGACATCGGAATTTTCACGTATTTTTGCATAGCCGGCATCGTCGATTTGAAGCCTTTGGTCACTTCAACCTCTGACTGCCATAATGGCCCTAATAGACCAAACTATGACTTCTGTACGGCATCGTCGATTTGAAGCCTTTGGTCACTTCAACCTCTGACTGCCATAATGGCCCTAATAGACCAAACTATGACTTCTGTACACCTTTGGTGATGTTTTCGTGTGTGTATTAACCGATTCCGATACGTTGGGCTGCATTCCGTGACATCGGAATTTTCACGTATTTTTGCATAGCCGGCATCGTCGATTTGAAGCCTTTGGTCACTTCAACCTCTGACTGCCATAATGGCCCTAATAGACCAAACTATGACTTCTGTACACCTTTGGTGATGTTTTCGTGTGTGTATTAACCGATTCTGATACGTTGGGCTGCATTTTAGGACATCGGAATTTTCACGTATTTTTGCATAGCCGGCATCGTCGATTTGAAGCCTTTGGTCACTTCAACCTCTGACTGCCATAATGGCCCTAATAGACCAAACTATGACTTCTGTACACCTTTGGTGATGTTTTCGTGTGTGTATTAACCGATTCTGATACGTTGGGCTGCATTTTAGGACATCGGAATTTTCACGTATTTTTGCATAGCCGGCATCGTCGATTTGAAGCCTTTGGTCACTTCAACCTCTGACTGCCATAATGGCCCTAATAGACCAAACTATGACTTCTGTACACCTTTGGTGATGTTTTCGTGTGTGTATTAACCGATTCCGATACGTTGGGCTGCATTCCGTGACATCGGAATTTTCACGTATTTTTGCATAGCCGGCATCGTCGATTTGAAGCCTTTGGTCACTTCAACCTCTGACTGCCATAATGGCCCTAATAGACCAAACTATGACTTCTGTACACCTTTGGTGATGTTTTCGTGTGTGTATTAACCGATTCTGATACGTTGGGCTGCATTTTAGGACATCGGAATTTTCACGTATTTTTGCATAGCCGGCATCGTCGATTTGAAGCCTTTGGTCACTTCAACCTCTGACTGCCATAATGGCCCTAATAGACCAAACTATGACTTCTGTACACCTTTGGTGATGTTTTCGTGTGTGTATTAACCGATTCTGATACGTTGGGCTGCATTTCAGGACATCGGAATTTTCACGTATTTTTGCATAGCCGGCATCGTCGATTTGAAGCCTTTGGTCACTTCAACCTCTGACTGCCATAATGGCCCTAATAGACCAAACTATGACTTCTGTACGGCATCGTCGATTTGAAGCCTTTGGTCACTTCAACCTCTGACTGCCATAATAGCCCTAATAGACCAAACTATGACTTCTGTACACCTTTGGTGATGTTTTCGTGTGTGTATTAACCGATTCTGATACGTTGGGCTGCATTTCAGGACATCGGAATTTTCACGTATTTTTGCATAGCCGGCATCGTCGATTTGAAGCCTTTGATCACTTCAACCTCTGACTGCCATAATGGCCCTAATAGACCAAACTATGACTTCTGTACACCTTTGGTGATGTTTTCGTGTGTGTATTAACCGATTCTGATACGTTGGGCTGCATTTCAGGACATCGGAATTTTCACGTATTTTTGCATAGCCGGCATCGTCGATTTGAAGCCTTTGGTCACTTCAACCTCTGACTGCCATAATTGCCCTAATAGACCAAACTATGACTTCTGTACACCTTTGGTGATGTTTTCGTGTGTGTATTAACCGATTCCGATACGTTGGGCTGCATTTCAGGACATCGGAATTTTCACGTATTTTTGCATAGCCGGCATCGTCGATTTGAAGCCTTTGGTCACTTCAACCTCTGACTGCCATAATGGCCCTAATAGACCAAACTATGACTTCTGTACGGCATCGTCGATTTGAAGCCTTTGGTCACTTCAACCTCTGACTGCCATAATGGCCCTAATAGACCAAACTATGACTTCTGCACACCTTTGGTGATGTTTTCGTGTGTGTATTAACCGATTCTGATACGTTGGGCTGCAATTCAGGACATCGGAATTTTCACGTATTTTTGCATAGCCGGCATCGTCGATTTGAAGCCTTTGGTCACTTCAACCTCTGACTGCCATAATGGCCCTAATAGACCAAACTATGACTTCTGTATACCTTTGGTGATGTTTTCGTGTGTGTATTAACCGATTCCGATACGTTGGGCTGCATTTCAGGACATCGGAATTTTCACGTATTTTTGCATAGCCGGCATCGTCGATTTGAAGCCTTTGGTCACTTCAACCTCTGACTGCCATAATGGCCCTAATAGACCAAACTATGACTTCTGTACACCTTTGGTGATGTTTTCGTGTGTGTATTAACCGACTCTGATACGTTGGGCTGCATTTCAGGACATCGGAATTTTCACGTATTTTTGCATAGCCGGCATCGTCGATTTGAAGCCTTTGGTCACTTCAACCTCTGACTGCCATAATGGCCCTAATAGACCAAACTATGACTTCTGTACACCATTGGTGATGTTTTCGTGTGTGTATTAACCGATTCCGATACGTTGGGCTGCATTTCAGGACATCGGAATTTTCACGTATTTTTGCATAGCCGGCATCGTCGATTTGAAGCCTTTGGTCACTTCAACCTCTGACTGCCATAATGGCCCTAATAGACCAAACTATGACTTCTGTACACCTTTGGTGATGTTTTCGTGTGTGTATTAACCGATTCTGATACGTTGGGCTGCATTCCGTGACATCGGAATTTTCACGTATTTTTGCATAGCCGGCATCGTCGATTTGAAGCCTTTGGTCACTTCAACCTCTGACTGCCATAATGGCCCTAATAGACCAAACTATGACTTCTGTACACCTTTGGTGATGTTTTCGTGTGTGTATTAACCGATTCCGATACGTTGGGCTGCATTCCGTGACATCGGAATTTTCACGTATTTTTGCATAGCCGGCATCGTCGATTTGAAGCCTTTGGTCACTTCAACCTCTGACTGCCATAATGGCCCTAATAGACCAAACTATGACTTCTGTACACCTTTGGTGATGTTTTCGTGTGTGTATTAACCGATTCTGATACGTTGGGCTGCATTTTAGGACATCGGAATTTTCACGTATTTTTGCATAGCCGGCATCGTCGATTTGAAGCCTTTGGTCACTTCAACCTCTGACTGCCATAATGGCCCTAATAGACCAAACTATGACTTCTGTACACCTTTGGTGATGTTTTCGTGTGTGTATTAACCGATTCTGATACGTTGGGCTGCATTTCAGGACATCGGAATTTTCACGTATTTTTGCATAGCCGGCATCGTCGATTTGAAGCCTTTGGTCACTTCAACCTCTGACTGCCATAATGGCCCTAATAGACCAAACTATGACTTCTGTACGGCATCGTCGATTTGAAGCCTTTGGTCACTTCAACCTCTGACTGCCATAATGGCCCTAATAGACCAAACTATGACTTCTGTACACCTTTGGTGATGTTTTCGTGTGTGTATTAACCGATTCTGATACGTTGGGCTGCATTTCAGGACATCGGAATTTTCACGTATTTTTGCATAGCCGGCATCGTCGATTTGAAGCCTTTGATCACTTCAACCTCTGACTGCCATAATGGCCCTAATAGACCAAACTATGACTTCTGTACACCTTTGGTGATGTTTTCGTGTGTGTATTAACCGATTCTGATACGTTGGGCTGCATTTCAGGACATCGGAATTTTCACGTATTTTTGCATAGCCGGCATCGTCGATTTGAAGCCTTTGGTCACTTCAACCTCTGACTGCCATAATTGCCCTAATAGACCAAACTATGACTTCTGTACACCTTTGGTGATGTTTTCGTGTGTGTATTAACCGATTCCGATACGTTGGGCTGCATTTCAGGACATCGGAATTTTCACGTATTTTTGCATAGCCGGCATCGTCGATTTGAAGCCTTTGGTCACTTCAACCTCTGACTGCCATAATGGCCCTAATAGACCAAACTATGACTTCTGTACGGCATCGTCGATTTGAAGCCTTTGGTCACTTCAACCTCTGACTGCCATAATTGCCCTAATAGACCAAACTATGACTTCTGCACACCTTTGGTGATGTTTTCGTGTGTGTATTAACCGATTCTGATACGTTGGGCTGCAATTCAGGACATCGGAATTTTCACGTATTTTTGCATAGCCGGCATCGTCGATTTGAAGCCTTTGGTCACTTCAACCTCTGACTGCCATAATGGCCCTAATAGACCAAACTATGACTTCTGTATACCTTTGGTGATGTTTTCGTGTGTGTATTAACCGATTCCGATACGTTGGGCTGCATTTCAGGACATCGGAATTTTCACGTATTTTTGCATAGCCGGCATCGTCGATTTGAAGCCTTTGGTCACTTCAACCTCTGACTGCCATAATGGCCCTAATAGACCAAACTATGACTTCTGTACACCTTTGGTGATGTTTTCGTGTGTGTATTAACCGACTCTGATACGTTGGGCTGCATTTCAGGACATCGGAATTTTCACGTATTTTTGCATAGCCGGCATCGTCGATTTGAAGCCTTTGGTCACTTCAACCTCTGACTGCCATAATGGCCCTAATAGACCAAACTATGACTTCTGTACACCATTGGTGATGTTTTCGTGTGTGTATTAACCGATTCCGATACGTTGGGCTGCATTTCAGGACATCGGAATTTTCACGTATTTTTGCATAGCCGGCATCGTCGATTTGAAGCCTTTGGTCACTTCAACCTCTGACTGCCATAATGGCCCTAATAGACCAAACTATGACTTCTGTACACCTTTGGTGATGTTTTCGTGTGTGTATTAACCGATTCTGATACGTTGGGCTGCATTCCGTGACATCGGAATTTTCACGTATTTTTGCATAGCCGGCATCGTCGATTTGAAGCCTTTGGTCACTTCAACCTCTGACTGCCATAATGGCCCTAATAGACCAAACTATGACTTCTGTACACCTTTGGTGATGTTTTCGTGTGTGTATTAACCGATTCTGATACGTTGGGCTGCATTTTAGGACATCGGAATTTTCACGTATTTTTGCATAGCCGGCATCGTCGATTTGAAGCCTTTGGTCATTTCAACCTCTGACTGCCATAATGGCCCTAATAGACCAAACTATGACTTCTGTACACCTTTGGTGATGTTTTCGTGTGTGTATTAACCGATTCTGATACGTTGGGCTGCAATTCAGGACATCGGAATTTTCACGTATTTTTGCATAGCCGGCATCGTCGATTTGAAGCCTTTGGTCACTTCAACCTCTGACTGCCATAATGGCCCTAATAGACCAAACTATGACTTCTGTACACCTTTGGTGATGTTTTCGTGTGTGTATTAACCGATTCTGATACGTTGGGCTGCATTCCGTGACATCGGAATTTTCACGTATTTTTGCATAGCCGGCATCGTCGATTTGAAGCCTTTGGTCACTTCAACCTCTGACTGCCATAATGGCCCTAATAGACCAAACTATGACTTCTGTATACCTTTGGTGATGTTTTCGTGTGTGTATTAACCGATTCCGATACGTTGGGCTGCATTTCAGGACATCGGAATTTTCACGTATTTTTGCATAGCCGGCATCGTCGATTTGAAGCCTTTGGTCACTTCAACCTCTGACTGCCATAATGGCCCTAATAGACCAAACTATGACTTCTGTACACCTTTGGTGATGTTTTCGTGTGTGTATTAACCGATTCTGATACGTTGGGCTGCAATTCAGGACATCGGAATTTTCACGTATTTTTGCATAGCCGGCATCGTCGATTTGAAGCCTTTGGTCACTTCAACCTCTGACTGCCATAATGGCCCTAATAGACCAAACTATGACTTCTGTACACCTTTGGTGATGTTTTCGTGTGTGTATTAACCGATTCTGATACGTTGGGCTGCATTTTAGGACATCGGAATTTTCACGTATTTTTGCATAGCCGGCATCGTCGATTTGAAGCCTTTGGTCATTTCAACCTCTGACTGCCATAATGGCCCTAATAGACCAAACTATGACTTCTGTACGGCATCGTCGATTTGAAGCCTTTGGTCACTTCAACCTCTGACTGCCATAATGGCCCTAATAGACCAAACTATGACTTCTGTACACCTTTGGTGATGTTTTCATGTGTGTATTAACCGATTCTGATACGTTGGGCTGCATTTTAGGACATCGGAATTTTCACGTATTTTTGCATAGCCGGCATCGTCGATTTGAAGCCTTTGGTCACTTCAACCTCTGACTGCCATAATGGCCCTAATAGACCAAACTATGACTTCTGTACACCTTTGGTGATGTTTTCGTGTGTGTATTAACCGATTCTGATACGTTGGGCTGCATTTTAGGACATCGGAATTTTCACGTATTTTTGCATAGCCGGCATCGTCGATTTGAAGCCTTTGGTCACTTCAACCTCTGACTGCCATAATGGCCCTAATAGACCAAACTATGACTTCTGTACACCATTGGTGATGTTTTCGTGTGTGTATTAACCGATTCCGATACGTTGGGCTGCATTTCAGGACATCGGAATTTTCACGTATTTTTGCATAGCCGGCATCGTCGATTTGAAGCCTTTGGTCACTTCAACCTCTGACTGCCATAATGGCCCTAATAGACCAAACTATGACTTCTGTACACCTTTGGTGATGTTTTCGTGTGTGTATTAACCGATTCTGATACGTTGGGCTGCATTTCAGGACATCGGAATTTTCACGTATTTTTGCATAGCCGGCATCGTCGATTTGAAGCCTTTGGTCACTTCAACCTCTGACTGCCATAATGGCCCTAATAGACCAAACTATGACTTCTGTACACCTTTGGTGATGTTTTCGTGTGTGTATTAACCGATTCTGATACGTTGGGCTGCATTCCGTGACATCGGAATTTTCACGTATTTTTGCATAGCCGGCATCGTCGATTTGAAGCCTTTGGTCACTTCAACCTCTGACTGCCATAATGGCCCTAATAGACCAAACTATGACTTCTGTACACCTTTGGTGATGTTTTCGTGTGCGTATTAACCGATTCCGATACGTTGGGCTGCATTTCAGGACATCGGAATTTTCACGTATTTTTGCATAGCCGGCATCGTCGATTTGAAGCCTTTGGTCACTTCAACCTCTGACTGCCATAATGGCCCTAATAGACCAAACTATGACTTCTGTACACCTTTGGTGATGTTTTCGTGTGTGTATTAACCGATTCCGATACGTTGGGCTGCAGTTCAGGACATCGGAATTTTCACGTATTTTTGCATAGCCGGCATCGTCGATTTGAACCCTTTGGTCACTTCAACCTCTGACTGCCATAATGGCCCTAATAGACCAAACTATGACTTCTGTACACCTTTGGTGATGTTTTCGTGTGTGTATTAACCGATTCTGATACATTGGGCTGCATTTCAGGACATCGGAATTTTCACGTATTTTTGCATAGCCGGCATCGTCGATTTGAAGCCTTTGGTCACTTCAACCTCTGACTGCCATAATGGCCCTAATAGACCAAACTATGACTTCTGTACACCTTTGGTGATGTTTTCGTGTGTGTATTAACCGATTCTGATACGTTGGGCTGCATTTCAGGACATCGGAATTTTCACGTATTTTTGCATACCCGGCATCGTCGATTTGAAGCCTTTGGTCACTTCAACCTCTGACTGCCATAATGGCCCTAATAGACCAAACTATGACTTCTGTACACCTTTGGTGATGTTTTCGTGTGTGTATTAACCGATTCCGATACGTTGGGCTGCATTTCAGGACATCGGAATTTTCGCGTATTTTTGCATAGCCGGCATCGTCGATTTGAAGCCTTTGGTCACTTCAACCTCTGACTGCCATAATGGCCCTAATAGACCAAACTATGACTTCTGTACACCTTTGGTGATGTTTTCGTGTGTGTATTAACCGATTCCGATACGTTGGGCTGCATTTCAGGACATCGGAATTTTCACGTATTTTTGCATAGCCGGCATCGTCGATTTGAAGCCTTTGGTCACTTCAACCTCTGACTGCCATAATGGCCCTAATAGACCAAACTATGACTTCTGTACACCTTTGGTGATGTTTTCGTGTGTGTATTAACCGATTCCGATACGTTGGGCTGCATTTCAGGACATCGGAATTTTCACGTATTTTTGCATAGCCGGCATCGTCGATTTGAAGCCTTTGGTCACTTCAACCTCTGACTGCCATAATGGCCCTAATAGACCAAACTATGACTTCTGTACACCAAAGGTGATGTTTTCGTGTGTGTATTAACCGATTCCGATACGTTGGGCTGCATTTCAGGACATCGGAATTTTCACGTATTTTTGCATAGCCGGCATCGTCGATTTGAAGCCTTTGGTCACTTCAACCTCTGACTGCCATAATGGCCCTAATAGACCAAACTATGACTTCTGTACACCTTTGGTGATGTTTTCGTGTGTGTATTAACCGATTCTGATACGTTGGGCTGCATTCCGTGACATCGGAATTTTCACGTATTTTTGCATAGCCGGCATCGTCGATTTGAAGCCTTTGGTCACTTCAACCTCTGACTGCCATAATGGCCCTAATAGACCAAACTATGACTTCTGTATACCTTTGGTGATGTTTTCGTGTGTGTATTAACCGATTCCGATACGTTGGGCTGCATTTCAGGACATCGGAATTTTCGCGTATTTTTGCATAGCCGGCATCGTCGATTTGAAGCCTTTGGTCACTTCAACCTCTGACTGCCATAATGGCCCTAATAGACCAAACTATGACTTCTGTACACCTTTGGTGATGTTTTCGTGTGTGTATTAACCGATTCTGATACGTTGGGCTGCATTTCAGGACATCGGAATTTTCACGTATTTTTGCATAGCCGGCATCGTCGATTTGAAGCCTTTGGTCACTTCAACCTCTGACTGCCATAATGGCCCTAATAGACCAAACTATGACTTCTGTACACCTTTGGTGATCTTTTCGTGTGTGTATTAACCGATTCTGATACGTTGGGCTGCAATTCAGGACATCGGAATTTTCACGTATTTTTGCATAGCCGGCATCGTCGATTTGAAGCCTTTGGTCACTTCAACCTCTGACTGCCATAATGGCCCTAATAGACCAAACTATGACTTCTGTACACCTTTGGTGATGTTTTCGTGTGTGTATTAACCGATTCTGATACGTTGGGCTGCATTTTAGGACATCGGAATTTTCACGTATTTTTGCATAGCCGGCATCGTCGATTTGAAGCCTTTGGTCACTTCAACCTCTGACTGCCACAATGGCCCTAATAGACCAAACTATGACTTCTGTACGGCATCGTCGATTTGAAGCCTTTGGTCACTTCAACCTCTGACTGCCATAATGGCCCTAATAGACCAAACTATGACTTCTGTACACCTTTGGTGATGTTTTCGTGTGTGTATTAACCGATTCTGATACGTTGGGCTGCATTCCGTGACATCGGAATTTTCACGTATTTTTGCATAGCCGGCATCGTCGATTTGAAGCCTTTGGTCACTTCAACCTCTGACTGCCATAATGGCCCTAATAGACCAAACTATGACTTCTGTACACCATTGGTGATGTTTTCGTGTGTGTATTAACCGATTCCGATACGTTGGGCTGCATTTCAGGACATCGGAATTTTCACGTATTTTTGCATAGCCGGCATCGTCGATTTGAAGCCTTTGGTCACTTCAACCTCTGACTGCCATAATGGCCCTAATAGACCAAACTATGACTTCTGTACACCTTTGGTGATGTTTTCGTGTGTGTATTAACCGATTCTGATACGTTGGGCTGCATTCCGTGACATCGGAATTTTCACGTATTTTTGCATAGCCGGCATCGTCGATTTGAAGCCTTTGGTCACTTCAACCTCTGACTGCCATAATGGCCCTAATAGACCAAACTATGACTTCTGTATACCTTTGGTGATGTTTTCGTGTGTGTATTAACCGATTCCGATACGTTGGGCTGCATTTCAGGACATCGGAATTTTCACGTATTTTTGCATAGCCGGCATCGTCGATTTGAAGCCTTTGGTCACTTCAACCTCTGACTGCCATAATGGCCCTAATAGACCAAACTATGACTTCTGTACACCTTTGGTGATGTTTTCGTGTGTGTATTAACCGATTCTGATACGTTGGGCTGCATTTCAGGACATCGGAATTTTCACGTATTTTTGCATAGCCGGCATCGTCGATTTGAAGCCTTTGGTCACTTCAACCTCTGACTGCCATAATGGCCCTAATAGACCAAACTATGACTTCTGTACACCTTTGGTGATGTTTTCGTGTGTGTATTAACCGATTCTGATACGTTGGGCTGCATTTCAGGACATCGGAATTTTCACGTATTTTTGCATAGCCGGCATCGTCGATTTGAAGCCTTTGGTCACTTCAACCTCTGACTGCCATAATGGCCCTAATAGACCAAACTATGACTTCTGTACGGCATCGTCGATTTGAAGCCTTTGGTCACTTCAACCTCTGACTGCCATAATGGCCCTAATAGACCAAACTATGACTTCTGTACACCTTTGGTGATGTTTTCGTGTGTGTATTAACCGATTCTGATACGTTGGGCTGCATTTCAGGACATCGGAATTTTCACGTATTTTTGCATAGCCGGCATCGTCGATTTGAAGCCTTTGGTCACTTCAACCTCTGACTGCCATAATGGCCCTAATAGACCAAACTATGACTTCTGTACACCATTGGTGATGTTTTCGTGTGTGTATTAACCGATTCCGATACGTTGGGCTGCATTTCAGGACATCGGAATTTTCACGTATTTTTGCATAGCCGGCATCGTCGATTTGAAGCCTTTGGTCACTTCAACCTCTGACTGCCATAATGGCCCTAATAGACCAAACTATGACTTCTGTACACCTTTGGTGATGTTTTCGTGTGTGTATTAACCGATTCCGATACGTTGGGCTGCATTCCGTGACATCGGAATTTTCACGTATTTTTGCATAGCCGGCATCGTCGATTTGAAGCCTTTGGTCACTTCAACCTCTGACTGCCATAATGGCCCTAATAGCCCAAACTATGACTTCTGTACACCTTTGGTGATGTTTTCGTGTGTGTATTAACCGATTCCGATACGTTGGGCTGCATTTCAGGACATCGGAATTTTCACGTATTTTTGCATAGCCGGCATCGTCGATTTGAAGCCTTTGGTCACTTCAACCTCTGACTGCCATAATGGCCCTAATAGACCAAACTATGACTTCTGTACACCTTTGGTGATGTTTTCGTGTGTGTATTAACCGATTCCGATACGTTGGGCTGCAGTTCAGGACATCGGAATTTTCACGTATTTTTGCATAGCCGGCATCGTCGATTTGAAGCCTTTGGTCACTTCAACCTCTGACTGCCATAATGGCCCTAATAGACCAAACTATGACTTCTGTACACCTTTGGTGATGTTTTCGTGTGTGTATTAACCGATTCTGATACGTTGGGCTGCATTTCAGGACATCGGAATTTTCACGTATTTTTGCATAGCCGGCATCGTCGATTTGAAGCCTTTGGTCACTTCAACCTCTGACTGCCATAATGGCCCTAATAGACCAAACTATGACTTCTGTACGGCATCGTCGATTTGAAGCCTTTGGTCACTTCAACCTCTGACTGCCATAATGGCCCTAATAGACCAAACTATGACTTCTGTACACCTTTGGTGATGTTTTCGTGTGTGTATTAACCGATTCTGATACGTTGGGCTGCATTTCAGGACATCGGAATTTTCACGTATTTTTGCATAGCCGGCATCGTCGATTTGAAGCCTTTGGTCACTTCAACCTCTGACTGCCATAATGGCCCTAATAGACCAAACTATGACTTCTGTACACCATTGGTGATGTTTTCGTGTGTGTATTAACCGATTCCGATACGTTGGGCTGCATTTCAGGACATCGGAATTTTCACGTATTTTTGCATAGCCGGCATCGTCGATTTGAAGCCTTTGGTCACTTCAACCTCTGACTGCCATAATGGCCCTAATAGACCAAACTATGACTTCTGTACACCTTTGGTGATGTTTTCGTGTGTGTATTAACCGATTCCGATACGTTGGGCTGCATTCCGTGACATCGGAATTTTCACGTATTTTTGCATAGCCGGCATCGTCGATTTGAAGCCTTTGGTCACTTCAACCTCTGACTGCCATAATGGCCCTAATAGCCCAAACTATGACTTCTGTACACCTTTGGTGATGTTTTCGTGTGTGTATTAACCGATTCCGATACGTTGGGCTGCATTTCAGGACATCGGAATTTTCACGTATTTTTGCATAGCCGGCATCGTCGATTTGAAGCCTTTGGTCACTTCAACCTCTGACTGCCATAATGGCCCTAATAGACCAAACTATGACTTCTGTACACCTTTGGTGATGTTTTCGTGTGTGTATTAACCGATTCCGATACGTTGGGCTGCAGTTCAGGACATCGGAATTTTCACGTATTTTTGCATAGCCGGCATCGTCGATTTGAAGCCTTTGGTCACTTCAACCTCTGACTGCCATAATGGCCCTAATAGACCAAACTATGACTTCTGTACACCTTTGGTGATGTTTTCGTGTGTGTATTAACCGATTCTGATACGTTGGGCTGCATTTCAGGACATCGGAATTTTCACGTATTTTTGCATACCCGGCATCGTCGATTTGAAGCCTTTGGTCACTTCAACCTCTGACTGCCATAATGGCCCTAATAGACCAAACTATGACTTCTGTACACCTTTGGTGATGTTTTCGTGTGTGTATTAACCGATTCCGATACGTTGGGCTGCATTTCAGGACATCGGAATTTTCACGTATTTTTGCATAGCCGGCATCGTCGATTTGAAGCCTTTGGTCACTTCAACCTCTGACTGCCATAATGGCCCTAATAGACCAAACTATGACTTCTGTACACCTTTGGTGATGTTTTCGTGTGTGTATTAACCGATTCCGATACGTTGGGCTGCATTTCAGGACATCGGAATTTTCACGTATTTTTGCATAGCCGGCATCGTCGATTTGAAGCCTTTGGTCACTTCAACCTCTGACTGCCATAATGGCCCTAATAGACCAAACTATGACTTCTGTACACCTTTGGTGATGTTTTCGTGTGTGTATTAACCGATTCCGATACGTTGGGCTGCATTTCAGGACATCGGAATTTTCACGTATTTTTGCATAGCCGGCATCGTCGATTTGAAGCCTTTGGTCACTTCAACCTCTGACTGCCATAATGGCCCTAATAGACCAAACTATGACTTCTGTACACCTTTGGTGATGTTTTCGTGTGTGTATTAACCGATTCTGATACATTGGGCTGCATTTCAGGACATCGGAATTTTCACGTATTTTTGCATAGCCGGCATCGTCGATTTGAAGCCTTTGGTCACTTCAACCTCTGACTGCCATAATGGCCCTAATAGACCAAACTATGACTTCTGTACACCTTTGGTGATGTTTTCGTGTGCGTATTAACCGATTCCGATACGTTGGGCTGCATTTCAGGACATCGGAATTTTCACGTATTTTTGCATAGCCGGCATCGTCGATTTGAAGCCTTTGGTCACTTCAACCTCTGACTGCCATAATGGCCCTAATAGACCAAACTATGACTTCTGTACACCTTTGGTGATGTTTTCGTGTGTGTATTAACCGATTCCGATACGTTGGGCTGCAGTTCAGGACATCGGAATTTTCACGTATTTTTGCATAGCCGGCATCGTCGATTTGAACCCTTTGGTCACTTCAACCTCTGACTGCCATAATGGCCCTAATAGACCAAACTATGACTTCTGTACACCTTTGGTGATGTTTTCGTGTGTGTATTAACCGATTCTGATACATTGGGCTGCATTTCAGGACATCGGAATTTTCACGTATTTTTGCATAGCCGGCATCGTCGATTTGAAGCCTTTGGTCACTTCAACCTCTGACTGCCATAATGGCCCTAATAGACCAAACTATGACTTCTGTACACCTTTGGTGATGTTTTCGTGTGTGTATTAACCGATTCTGATACGTTGGGCTGCATTTCAGGACATCGGAATTTTCACGTATTTTTGCATACCCGGCATCGTCGATTTGAAGCCTTTGGTCACTTCAACCTCTGACTGCCATAATGGCCCTAATAGACCAAACTATGACTTCTGTACACCTTTGGTGATGTTTTCGTGTGTGTATTAACCGATTCCGATACGTTGGGCTGCATTTCAGGACATCGGAATTTTCGCGTATTTTTGCATAGCCGGCATCGTCGATTTGAAGCCTTTGGTCACTTCAACCTCTGACTGCCATAATGGCCCTAATAGACCAAACTATGACTTCTGTACACCTTTGGTGATGTTTTCGTGTGTGTATTAACCGATTCCGATACGTTGGGCTGCATTTCAGGACATCGGAATTTTCACGTATTTTTGCATAGCCGGCATCGTCGATTTGAAGCCTTTGGTCACTTCAACCTCTGACTGCCATAATGGCCCTAATAGACCAAACTATGACTTCTGTACACCTTTGGTGATGTTTTCGTGTGTGTATTAACCGATTCCGATACGTTGGGCTGCATTTCAGGACATCGGAATTTTCACGTATTTTTGCATAGCCGGCATCGTCGATTTGAAGCCTTTGGTCACTTCAACCTCTGACTGCCATAATGGCCCTAATAGACCAAACTATGATTTCTGTACACCATTGGTGATGTTTTCGTGTGTGTATTAACCGATTCCGATACGTTGGGCTGCATTTCAGGACATCGGAATTTTCACGTATTTTTGCATAGCCGGCATCGTCGATTTGAAGCCTTTGGTCACTTCAACCTCTGACTGCCATAATGGCCCTAATAGACCAAACTATGACTTCTGTACACCTTTGGTGATGTTTTCGTGTGTGTATTAACCGATTCTGATACGTTGGGCTGCATTCCGTGACATCGGAATTTTCACGTATTTTTGCATAGCCGGCATCGTCGATTTGAAGCCTTTGGTCACTTCAACCTCTGACTGCCATAATGGCCCTAATAGACCAAACTATGACTTCTGTATACCTTTGGTGATGTTTTCGTGTGTGTATTAACCGATTCCGATACGTTGGGCTGCATTTCAGGACATCGGAATTTTCGCGTATTTTTGCATAGCCGGCATCGTCGATTTGAAGCCTTTGGTCACTTCAACCTCTGACTGCCATAATGGCCCTAATAGACCAAACTATGACTTCTGTACACCTTTGGTGATGTTTTCGTGTGTGTATTAACCGATTCTGATACGTTGGGCTGCATTTCAGGACATCGGAATTTTCACGTATTTTTGCATAGCCGGCATCGTCGATTTGAAGCCTTTGGTCACTTCAACCTCTGACTGCCATAATGGCCCTAATAGACCAAACTATGACTTCTGTACACCTTTGGTGATCTTTTCGTGTGTGTATTAACCGATTCTGATACGTTGGGCTGCAATTCAGGACATCGGAATTTTCACGTATTTTTGCATAGCCGGCATCGTCGATTTGAAGCCTTTGGTCACTTCAACCTCTGACTGCCATAATGGCCCTAATAGACCAAACTATGACTTCTGTACACCTTTGGTGATGTTTTCGTGTGTGTATTAACCGATTCTGATACGTTGGGCTGCATTTTAGGACATCGGAATTTTCACGTATTTTTGCATAGCCGGCATCGTCGATTTGAAGCCTTTGGTCACTTCAACCTCTGACTGCCATAATGGCCCTAATAGACCAAACTATGACTTCTGTACTTCTGTATTTTTGCATAGCCGGCATCGTCGATTTGAAGCCTTTGGTCACTTCAACCTCTGACTGCCATAATGGCCCTAATAGACCAAACTATGACTTCTGTACACCTTTGGTGATGTTTTCGTGTGTGTATTAACCGATTCTGATACGTTGGGCTGCATTCCGTGACATCGGAATTTTCACGTATTTTTGCATAGCCGGCATCGTCGATTTGAAGCCTTTGGTCACTTCAACCTCTGACTGCCATAATGGCCCTAATAGACCAAACTATGACTTCTGTACACCATTGGTGATGTTTTCGTGTGTGTATTAACCGATTCCGATACGTTGGGCTGCATTTCAGGACATCGGAATTTTCACGTATTTTTGCATAGCCGACATCGTCGATTTGAAGCCTTTGGTCACTTCAACCTCTGACTGCCATAATGGCCCTAATAGACCAAACTATGACTTCTGTACACCTTTGGTGATGTTTTCGTGTGTGTATTAACCGATTCTGATACGTTGGGCTGCATTCCGTGACATCGGAATTTTCACGTATTTTTGCATAGCCGGCATCGTCGATTTGAAGCCTTTGGTCACTTCAACCTCTGACTGCCATAATGGCCCTAATAGACCAAACTATGACTTCTGTATACCTTTGGTGATGTTTTCGTGTGTGTATTAACCGATTCCGATACGTTGGGCTGCATTTCAGGACATCGGAATTTTCACGTATTTTTGCATAGCCGGCATCGTCGATTTGAAGCCTTTGGTCACTTCAACCTCTGACTGCCATAATGGCCCTAATAGACCAAACTATGACTTCTGTATACCTTTGGTGATGTTTTCGTGTGTGTATTAACCGATTCCGATACGTTGGGCTGCATTTCAGGACATCGGAATTTTCACGTATTTTTGCATAGCCGGCATCGTCGATTTGAAGCCTTTGGTCACTTCAACCTCTGACTGCCATAATGGCCCTAATAGACCAAACTATGACTTCTGTACACCTTTGGTGATGTTTTCGTGTGTGTATTAACCGATTCTGATACGTTGGGCTGCATTCCGTGACATCGGAATTTTCACGTATTTTTGCATAGCCGGCATCGTCGATTTGAAGCCTTTGGTCACTTCAACCTCTGACTGCCATAATGGCCCTAATAGCCCAAACTATGACTTCTGTACACCTTTGGTGATGTTTTCGTGTGTGTATTAACCGATTCCGATACGTTGGGCTGCATTTCAGGACATCGGAATTTTCACGTATTTTTGCATAGCCGGCATCGTCGATTTGAAGCCTTTGGTCACTTCAACCTCTGACTGCCATAATGGCCCTAATAGACCAAACTATGACTTCTGTACACCTTTGGTGATGTTTTCGTGTGTGTATTAACCGATTCTGATACGTTGGGCTGCATTCCGTGACATCGGAATTTTCACGTATTTTTGCATAGCCGGCATCGTCGATTTGAAGCCTTTGGTCACTTCAACCTCTGACTGCCATAATGGCCCTAATAGACCAAACTATGACTTCTGTACACCTTTGGTGATGTTTTCGTGTGCGTATTAACCGATTCCGATAAGTTGGGCTGCATTTCAGGACATCGGAATTTTCACGTATTTTTGCATAGCCGGCATCGTCGATTTGAAGCCTTTGGCCACTTCAACCTCTGACTGCCATAATGGCCCTAATAGACCAAACTATGACTTCTGTACACCTTTGGTGATGTTTTCGTGTGTGTATTAACCGATTCCGATACGTTGGGCTGCAGTTCAGGACATCGGAATTTTCACGTATTTTTGCATAGCCGGCATCGTCGATTTGAAGCCTTTGGTCACTTCAACCTCTGACTGCCATAATGGCCCTAATAGACCAAACTATGACTTCTGTACACCTTTGGTGATGTTTTCGTGTGTGTATTAACCGATTCTGATACGTTGGGCTGCATTTCAGGACATCGGAATTTTCACGTATTTTTGCATACCCGGCATCGTCGATTTGAAGCCTTTGGTCACTTCAACCTCTGACTGCCATAATGGCCCTAATAGACCAAACTATGACTTCTGTACACCTTTGGTGATGTTTTCGTGTGTGTATTAACCGATTCCGATACGTTGGGCTGCATTTCAGGACATCGGAATTTTCACGTATTTTTGCATAGCCGGCATCGTCGATTTGAAGCCTTTGGTCACTTCAACCTCTGACTGCCATAATGGCCCTAATAGACCAAACTATGACTTCTGTACACCTTTGGTGATGTTTTCGTGTGTGTATTAACCGATTCCGATACGTTGGGCTGCATTTCAGGACATCGGAATTTTCACGTATTTTTGCATAGCCGGCATCGTCGATTTGAAGCCTTTGGTCACTTCAACCTCTGACTGCCATAATGGCCCTAATAGACCAAACTATGACTTCTGTACACCTTTGGTGATGTTTTCGTGTGTGTATTAACCGATTCCGATACGTTGGGCTGCATTTCAGGACATCGGAATTTTCACGTATTTTTGCATAGCCGGCATCGTCGATTTGAAGCCTTTGGTCACTTCAACCTCTGACTGCCATAATGGCCCTAATAGACCAAACTATGACTTCTGTACACCTTTGGTGATGTTTTCGTGTGTGTATTAACCGATTCTGATACATTGGGCTGCATTTCAGGACATCGGAATTTTCACGTATTTTTGCATAGCCGGCATCGTCGATTTGAAGCCTTTGGTCACTTCAACCTCTGACTGCCATAATGGCCCTAATAGACCAAACTATGACTTCTGTACACCTTTGGTGATGTTTTCGTGTGTGTATTAACCGATTCTGATACGTTGGGCTGCATTTCAGGACATCGGAATTTTCACGTATTTTTGCATAGCCGGCATCGTCGATTTGAAGCCTTTGGTCACTTCAACCTCTGACTGCCATAATGGCCCTAATAGACCAAACTATGACTTCTGTACACCTTTGGTGATGTTTTCGTGTGTGTATTAACCGATTCCGATACGTTGGGCTGCATTTCAGGACATCGGAATTTTCACGTATTTTTGCATAGCCGGCATCGTCGATTTGAAGCCTTTGGTCACTTCAACCTCTGACTGCCATAATGGCCCTAATAGACCAAACTATGACTTCTGTACACCTTTGGTGATGTTTTCGTGTGTGTATTAACCGATTCCGATACGTTGGGCTGCATTTCAGGACATCGGAATTTTCACGTATTTTTGCATAGCCGGCATCGTCGATTTGAAGCCTTTGGTCACTTCAACCTCTGACTGCCATAATGGCCCTAATAGACCAAACTATGACTTCTGTACACCTTTGGTGATGTTTTCGTGTGTGTATTAACCGATTCCGATACGTTGGGCTGCATTTCAGGACATCGGAATTTTCACGTATTTTTGCATAGCCGGCATCGTCGATTTGAAGCCTTTGGTCACTTCAACCTCTGACTGCCATAATGGCCCTAATAGACCAAACTATGACTTCTGTACACCTTTGGTGATGTTTTCGTGTGTGTATTAACCGATTCCGATACGTTGGGCTGCATTTCAGGACATCGGAATTTTCACGTATTTTTGCATAGCCGGCATCGTCGATTTGAAGCCTTTGGTCACTTCAACCTCTGACTGCCATAATGGCCCTAATAGACCAAACTATGACTTCTGTACACCTTTGGTGATGTTTTCGTGTGTGTATTAACCGATTCCGATACGTTGGGCTGCATTTCAGGACATCGGAATTTTCACGTATTTTTGCATAGCCGGCATCGTCGATTTGAAGCCTTTGGTCACTTCAACCTCTGACTGCCATAATGGCCCTAATAGACCAAACTATGACTTCTGTACACCTTTGGTGATGTTTTCGTGTGTGTATTAACCGATTCCGATATGTTGGGCTGCATTTCAGGACATCGGAATTTTCACGTATTTTTGCATAGCCGGCATCGTCGATTTGAAGCCTTTGGTCACTTCAACCTCTGACTGCCATAATGGCCCTAATAGACCAAACTATGACTTCTGTACACCTTTGGTGATGTTTTCGTGTGTGTATTAACCGATTCTGATACGTTGGGCTGCATTCCGTGACATCGGAATTTTCACGTATTTTTGCATAGCCGGCATCGTCGATTTGAAGCCTTTGGTCACTTCAACCTCTGACTGCCATAATGGCCCTAATAGACCAAACTATGACTTCTGTACACCTTTGGTGATGTTTTCGTGTGTGTATTAACCGATTCCGATACGTTGGGCTGCATTTCAGGACATCGGAATTTTCACGTATTTTTGCATAGCCGGCATCGTCGATTTGAAGCCTTTGGTCACTTCAACCTCTGACTGCCATAATGGCCCTAATAGACCAAACTATGACTTCTGTACACCTTTGGTGATGTTTTCGTGTGTGTATTAACCGATTCCGATACGTTGGGCTGCATTTCAGGACATCGGAATTTTCACGTATTTTTGCATAGCCGGCATCGTCGATTTGAAGCCTTTGGTCACTTCAACCTCTGACTGCCATAATGGCCCTAATAGACCAAACTATGACTTCTGTACACCTTTGGTGATGTTTTCGTGTGTGTATTAACCGATTCTGATACGTTGGGCTGCATTCCGTGACATCGGAATTTTCACGTATTTTTGCATAGCCGGCATCGTCGATTTGAAGCCTTTGGTCACTTCAACCTCTGACTGCCATAATGGCCCTAATAGCCCAAACTATGACTTCTGTACACCTTTGGTGATGTTTTCGTGTGTGTATTAACCGATTCCGATACGTTGGGCTGCATTTCAGGACATCGGAATTTTCACGTATTTTTGCATAGCCGACATCGTCGATTTGAAGCCTTTGGTCACTTCAACCTCTGACTGCCATAATGGCCCTAATAGACCAAACTATGACTTCTGTACACCTTTGGTGATGTTTTCGTGTGTGTATTAACCGATTCCGATACGTTGGGCTGCATTCCGTGACATCGGAATTTTCACGTATTTTTGCATAGCCGGCATCGTCGATTTGAAGCCTTTGGTCACTTCAACCTCTGACTGCCATAATGGCCCTAATAGACCAAACTATGACTTCTGTATACCTTTGGTGATGTTTTCGTGTGTGTATTAACCGATTCCGATACGTTGGGCTGCATTTCAGGACATCGGAATTTTCACGTATTTTTGCATAGCCGGCATCGTCGATTTGAAGCCTTTGGTCACTTCAACCTCTGACTGCCATAATGGCCCTAATAGACCAAACTATGACTTCTGTATACCTTTGGTGATGTTTTCGTGTGTGTATTAACCGATTCCGATACGTTGGGCTGCATTTCAGGACATCGGAATTTTCACGTATTTTTGCATAGCCGGCATCGTCGATTTGAAGCCTTTGGTCACTTCAACCTCTGACTGCCATAATGGCCCTAATAGACCAAACTATGACTTCTGTACACCTTTGGTGATGTTTTCGTGTGTGTATTAACCGATTCTGATACGTTGGGCTGCATTCCGTGACATCGGAATTTTCACGTATTTTTGCATAGCCGGCATCGTCGATTTGAAGCCTTTGGTCACTTCAACCTCTGACTGCCATAATGGCCCTAATAGCCCAAACTATGACTTCTGTACACCTTTGGTGATGTTTTCGTGTGTGTATTAACCGATTCCGATACGTTGGGCTGCATTTCAGGACATCGGAATTTTCACGTATTTTTGCATAGCCGGCATCGTCGATTTGAAGCCTTTGGTCACTTCAACCTCTGACTGCCATAATGGCCCTAATAGACCAAACTATGACTTCTGTACACCTTTGGTGATGTTTTCGTGTGTGTATTAACCGATTCTGATACGTTGGGCTGCATTCCGTGACATCGGAATTTTCACGTATTTTTGCATAGCCGGCATCGTCGATTTGAAGCCTTTGGTCACTTCAACCTCTGACTGCCATAATGGCCCTAATAGACCAAACTATGACTTCTGTACACCTTTGGTGATGTTTTCGTGTGCGTATTAACCGATTCCGATAAGTTGGGCTGCATTTCAGGACATCGGAATTTTCACGTATTTTTGCATAGCCGGCATCGTCGATTTGAAGCCTTTGGCCACTTCAACCTCTGACTGCCATAATGGCCCTAATAGACCAAACTATGACTTCTGTACACCTTTGGTGATGTTTTCGTGTGTGTATTAACCGATTCCGATACGTTGGGCTGCAGTTCAGGACATCGGAATTTTCACGTATTTTTGCATAGCCGGCATCGTCGATTTGAAGCCTTTGGTCACTTCAACCTCTGACTGCCATAATGGCCCTAATAGACCAAACTATGACTTCTGTACACCTTTGGTGATGTTTTCGTGTGTGTATTAACCGATTCTGATACGTTGGGCTGCATTTCAGGACATCGGAATTTTCACGTATTTTTGCATACCCGGCATCGTCGATTTGAAGCCTTTGGTCACTTCAACCTCTGACTGCCATAATGGCCCTAATAGACCAAACTATGACTTCTGTACACCTTTGGTGATGTTTTCGTGTGTGTATTAACCGATTCCGATACGTTGGGCTGCATTTCAGGACATCGGAATTTTCACGTATTTTTGCATAGCCGGCATCGTCGATTTGAAGCCTTTGGTCACTTCAACCTCTGACTGCCATAATGGCCCTAATAGACCAAACTATGACTTCTGTACACCTTTGGTGATGTTTTCGTGTGTGTATTAACCGATTCCGATACGTTGGGCTGCATTTCAGGACATCGGAATTTTCACGTATTTTTGCATAGCCGGCATCGTCGATTTGAAGCCTTTGGTCACTTCAACCTCTGACTGCCATAATGGCCCTAATAGACCAAACTATGACTTCTGTACACCTTTGGTGATGTTTTCGTGTGTGTATTAACCGATTCCGATACGTTGGGCTGCATTTCAGGACATCGGAATTTTCACGTATTTTTGCATAGCCGGCATCGTCGATTTGAAGCCTTTGGTCACTTCAACCTCTGACTGCCATAATGGCCCTAATAGACCAAACTATGACTTCTGTACACCTTTGGTGATGTTTTCGTGTGTGTATTAACCGATTCTGATACGTTGGGCTGCATTTCAGGACATCGGAATTTTCACGTATTTTTGCATAGCCGGCATCGTCGATTTGAAGCCTTTGGTCACTTCAACCTCTGACTGCCATAATGGCCCTAATAGACCAAACTATGACTTCTGTACACCTTTGGTGATGTTTTCGTGTGTGTATTAACCGATTCCGATACGTTGGGCTGCATTTCAGGACATCGGAATTTTCACGTATTTTTGCATAGCCGGCATCGTCGATTTGAAGCCTTTGGTCACTTCAACCTCTGACTGCCATAATGGCCCTAATAGACCAAACTATGACTTCTGTACACCTTTGGTGATGTTTTCGTGTGTGTATTAACCGATTCCGATACGTTGGGCTGCATTTCAGGACATCGGAATTTTCACGTATTTTTGCATAGCCGGCATCGTCGATTTGAAGCCTTTGGTCACTTCAACCTCTGACTGCCATAATGGCCCTAATAGACCAAACTATGACTTCTGTACACCTTTGGTGATGTTTTCGTGTGTGTATTAACCGATTCCGATACGTTGGGCTGCATTTCAGGACATCGGAATTTTCACGTATTTTTGCATAGCCGGCATCGTCGATTTGAAGCCTTTGGTCACTTCAACCTCTGACTGCCATAATGGCCCTAATAGACCAAACTATGACTTCTGTACACCTTTGGTGATGTTTTCGTGTGTGTATTAACCGATTCCGATACGTTGGGCTGCATTTCAGGACATCGGAATTTTCACGTATTTTTGCATAGCCGGCATCGTCGATTTGAAGCCTTTGGTCACTTCAACCTCTGACTGCCATAATGGCCCTAATAGACCAAACTATGACTTCTGTACACCTTTGGTGATGTTTTCGTGTGTGTATTAACCGATTCCGATACGTTGGGCTGCATTTCAGGACATCGGAATTTTCACGTATTTTTGCATAGCCGGCATCGTCGATTTGAAGCCTTTGGTCACTTCAACCTCTGACTGCCATAATGGCCCTAATAGACCAAACTATGACTTCTGTACACCTTTGGTGATGTTTTCGTGTGTGTATTAACCGATTCCGATATGTTGGGCTGCATTTCAGGACATCGGAATTTTCACGTATTTTTGCATAGCCGGCATCGTCGATTTGAAGCCTTT
>CAJNIU020000039.1:0-89643 GCA_905231855.2 Eristalis tenax
ATACCTGGCATCGTCGATGTGAGGCCTCTAGGCAGTTCAACCTCTGACTGCCATTATGGCCCTTATAGACCAAACTATGACTTGTATACACCTTTGGTGGTGTTTTCGTGTGTGTATTAACCGATTCTGATAAGTTGGGCAGCATTTCGAGACATTGAAATTTCCACGTACTTTTGCATACCTGGCATCGTCGATGTGAGGCCTCTAGGCAGTTCAACCTCTGACTGCCATTATGGCCCTTATAGACCAAACTATGACTTGTATACACCTTTGGTGATGTTTTCGTGTGTGTATTAACCGATTCTGATAAGTTGGGCAGCATTTCGAGACATCGAAATTTTCACGTACTTTTGCATACCTGGCATCGTCGATTTGAGGCCTCTAGGCAGTTCAACCTCTGACTGCCATTATGGCCCTTATAGACCAAACTATGACTTGTATATACCTTTGGTGGTGTTTTCGTGTGTGTATTAACCGATTCTGATAAGTTGGGCAGCATTTCGAGACATCGAAATTTTCACATACTTTTGCATACCTGGCATCGTCGATTTGAGGCCTCTAGGCAGTTCAACCTCTGACTGCCATTATGGCCCTTATAGACCATACTATGACTTGTATACACCTTTGGTGGTGTTTTCGTGTGTGTATTAACCGATTCTGATACGCTGGGCTGCATTTCGAGACATCGAAATTTTCACGTACTTTTGCATACCTGGCATCGTCGATTTGAGGCCTCTAGGCAGTTCAACCTCTGACTGCCATTATGGCCCTTATAGACCAAACTATGACTTGTATACACCTTTGGTGGTGTTTTCGTGTGTGTATTAACCGATTCTGATAAGTTGGGCAGCATTTCGAGACATCGAAATTTTCACGTACTTTTGCATACCTGGCATCGTCGATGTGAGGCCTCTAGGCAGTTCAACCTCTGACTGCCATTATGGCCCTTATAGACCAAACTATGACTTGTATACACCTTTGGTGGTGTTTTCGTGTGTGTATTAACCGATTCTGATACGCTGGGCTGCATTTCAGGACATCGAAATTTTCACGTACTTTTGCATACCTGGCATCGTCGATGTGAGGCCTCTAGGCAGTTCAACCTCTGACTGCCATTATGGCCCTTATAGACCAAACTATGACTTGTATACACCTTTGGTGGTGTTTTCGTGTGTGTATTAACCGATTCTGATAAGTTGGGCAGCATTTCGAGACATTGAAATTTCCACGTACTTTTGCATACCTGGCATCGTCGATGTGAGGCCTCTAGGCAGTTCAACCTCTGACTGCCATTATGGCCCTTATAGACCAAACTATGACTTGTATACACCTTTGGTGATGTTTTCGTGTGTGTATTAACCGATTCTGATAAGTTGGGCAGCATTTCGAGACATCGAAATTTTCACGTACTTTTGCATACCTGGCATCGTCGATTTGAGGCCTCTAGGCAGTTCAACCTCTGACTGCCATTATGGCCCTTATAGACCAAACTATGACTTGTATATACCTTTGGTGGTGTTTTCGTGTGTGTATTAACCGATTCTGATAAGTTGGGCAGCATTTCGAGACATCGAAATTTTCACATACTTTTGCATACCTGGCATCGTCGATTTGAGGCCTCTAGGCAGTTCAACCTCTGACTGCCATTATGGCCCTTATAGACCATACTTTGACTTGTATACACCTTTGGTGGTGTTTTCGTGTGTGTATTAACCGATTCTGATACGCTGGGCTGCATTTCGAGACATCGAAATTTTCACGTACTTTTGCATACCTGGCATCGTCGATTTGAGGCCTCTAGGCAGTTCAACCTCTGACTGCCATTATGGCCCTTATAGACCAAACTATGACTTGTATACACCTTTGGTGGTGTTTTCGTGTGTGTATTAACCGATTCTGATAAGTTGGGCAGCATTTCGAGACATCGAAATTTTCACGTACTTTTGCATACCTGGCATCGTCGATGTGAGGCCTCTAGGCAGTTCAACCTCTGACTGCCATTATGGCCCTTATAGACCAAACTATGACTTGTATACACCTTTGGTGGTGTTTTCGTGTGTGTATTAACCGATTCTGATACGCTGGGCTGCATTTCAGGACATCGAAATTTTCACGTACTTTTGCATACCTGGCATCGTCGATGTGAGGCCTCTAGGCAGTTCAACCTCTGACTGCCATTATGGCCCTTATAGACCAAACTATGACTTGTATACACCTTTGGTGGTGTTTTCGTGTGTGTATTAACCGATTCTGATAAGTTGGGCAGCATTTCGAGACATTGAAATTTCCACGTACTTTTGCATACCTGGCATCGTCGATGTGAGGCCTCTAGGCAGTTCAACCTCTGACTGCCATTATGGCCCTTATAGACCAAACTATGACTTGTATACACCTTTGGTGATGTTTTCGTGTGTGTATTAACCGATTCTGATAAGTTGGGCAGCATTTCGAGACATCGAAATTTTCACGTACTTTTGCATACCTGGCATCGTCGATGTGAGGCCTCTAGGCAGTTCAACCTCTGACTGCCATTATGGCCCTTATAGACCAAACTATGACTTGTATACACCTTTGGTGGTGTTTTCGTGTGTGTATTAACCGATTCTGATACGCTGGGCTGCATTTCAGGACATCGAAATTTTCACGTACTTTTGCATACCTGGCATCGTCGATTTGAGGCCTCTAGGCAGTTCAACCTCTGACTGCCATTATGGCCCTTATAGACCAAACTATGACTTGTATACACCTTTGGTGGTGTTTTCGTGTGTGTATTAACCGATTCTGATAAGTTGGGCAGCATTTCGAGACATCGAAATTTTCACGTACTTTTGCATACCTGGCATCGTCGATGTGAGGCCTCTAGGCAGTTCAACCTCTGACTGCCATTATGGCCCTTATAGACCAAACTATGACTTGTATACACCTTTGGTGGTGTTTTCGTGTGTGTATTAACCGATTCTGATACGCTGGGCTGCATTTCAGGACATCGAAATTTTCACGTACTTTTGCATACCTGGCATCGTCGATGTGAGGCCTCTAGGCAGTTCAACCTCTGACTGCCATTATGGCCCTTATAGACCAAACTATGACTTGTATACACCTTTGGTGGTGTTTTCGTGTGTGTATTAACCGATTCTGATAAGTTGGGCAGCATTTCGAGACATTGAAATTTCCACGTACTTTTGCATACCTGGCATCGTCGATGTGAGGCCTCTAGGCAGTTCAACCTCTGACTGCCATTATGGCCCTTATAGACCAAACTATGACTTGTATACACCTTTGGTGATGTTTTCGTGTGTGTATTAACCGATTCTGATACGCTGGGCAGCATTTCGAGACATCGAAATTTTCACGTACTTTTGCATACCTGGCATCGTCGATTTGAGGCCTCTAGGCAGTTCAACCTCTGACTGCCATTATGGCCCTTATAGACCAAACTATGACTTGTATATACCTTTGGTGGTGTTTTCGTGTGTGTATTAACCGATTCTGATAAGTTGGGCAGCATTTCGAGACATCGAAATTTTCACATACTTTTGCATACCTGGCATCGTCGATTTGAGGCCTCTAGGCAGTTCAACCTCTGACTGCCATTATGGCCCTTATAGACCATACTATGACTTGTATACACCTTTGGTGGTGTTTTCGTGTGTGTATTAACCGATTCTGATACGCTGGGCTGCATTTCGAGACATCGAAATTTTCACGTACTTTTGCATACCTGGTATCGTCGATTTGAGGCCTCTAGGCAGTTCAACCTCTGACTGCCATTATGGCCCTTATAGACCAAACTATGACTTGTATACACCTTTGGTGGTGTTTTCGTGTGTGTATTAACCGATTCTGATAAGTTGGGCAGCATTTCGAGACATCGAAATTTTCACGTACTTTTGCATACCTGGCATCGTCGATGTGAGGCCTCTAGGCAGTTCAACCTCTGACTGCCATTATGGCCCTTATAGACCAAACTATGACTTGTATACACCTTTGGTGGTGTTTTCGTGTGTGTATTAACCGATTCTGATACGCTGGGCTGCATTTCAGGACATCGAAATTTTCACGTACTTTTGCATACCTGGCATCGTCGATGTGAGGCCTCTAGGCAGTTCAACCTCTGACTGCCATTATGGCCCTTATAGACCAAACTATGACTTGTATACACCTTTGGTGGTGTTTTCGTGTGTGTATTAACCGATTCTGATACGCTGGGCTGCATTTTAGGACATCGAAATTTTCACGTACTTTTGCATACCTGGCATCGTCGATGTGAGGCCTCTAGGCAGTTCAACCTCTGACTGCCATTATGGCCCTTATAGACCAAACTATGACTTGTATACACCTTTGGTGATGTTTTCGTGTGTGTATTAACCGATTCTGATAAGTTGGGCAGCATTTCGAGACATCGAAATTTTCACGTACTTTTGCATACCTGGCATCGTCAATGTGAGGCCTCTAGGCAGTTCAACCTCTGACTGCCATTATGGCCCTTATAGACCAAACTATGACTTGTATACACCTTTGGTGGTGTTTTCGTGTGTGTATTAACCGATTCTGATACGCTGGGCTGCATTTCAGGACATCGAAATTTTCACGTACTTTTGCATACCTGGCATCGTCGATTTGAGGCCTCTAGGCAGTTCAACCTCTGACTGCCATTATGGCCCTAATAGACCAAACTATGACTTGTATACACCTTTGGTGGTGTTTTCGTGTGTGTATTAACCGATTCTGATACGCTGGGCTGCATTTCAGGACATCGAAATTTTCACGTACTTTTGCATACCTGGCATCGTCGATGTGAGGCCTCTAGGCAGTTCAACCTCTGACTGCCATTATGGCCCTTATAGACCAAACTATGACTTGTATACACCTTTGGTGGTGTTTTCGTGTGTGTATTAACCGATTCTGATAAGTTGGGCAGCATTTCGAGACATCGAAATTTTCACGTACTTTTGCATACCTGGCATCGTCGATTTGAGGCCTCTAGGCAGTTCAACCTCTGACTGCCATTATGGCCCTTATAGACCAAACTATGACTTGTATACACCTTTGGTGGTGTTTTCGTGTGTGTATTAACCGATTCTGATAAGTTGGGCAGCATTTCGAGACATCGAAATTTTCACGTACTTTTGCATACCTGGCATCGTCGATTTGAGGCCTTTAGGCAGTTCAACCTCTGACTGCCATTATGGCCCTGATAGACCAAACTATGACTTGTATACACCTTTGGTGGTGTTTTCGTGTGTGTATTAACCGATTCTGATACGCTGGGCTGCATTTTAGGACATCGAAATTTTCACGTACTTTTGCATACCTGGCATCGTCGATGTGAGGCCTCTAGGCAGTTCAACCTCTGACTGCCATTATGGCCCTTATAGACCAAACTATGACTTGTATACACCTTTGGTGGTGTTTTCGTGTGTGTATTAACCGATTCTGATACGCTTTGCTGCATTTTAGGACATCGAAATTTTCACGTACTTTTGCATACCTGGCATCGTCGATTTGAGGCCTCTAGGCAGTTCAACCTCTGACTGTCATTATGGCCCTTATAGACCAAACTATGACTTGTATACACCTTTGGTGGTGTTTTCGTGTGTGTATTAACCGATTTGGATACGCTGGGCAGCATTTCGAGACATCGAAATTTTCACGTACTTTTGCATACCTGGCATCGTCGATTTGAGGCCTCTAGGCAGTTCAACCTCTGACTGCCATTATGGCCCTTATAGACCAAACGTTGACTTGTATACACCTTTGGTGGTGTTTTCGTGTGTGTATTAACCGATTCGGATACGCTGGGCTGCATTACAGGACATCGAAATTTTCACGTACTTTTGCATACCTGGCATCGTCGATGTGAGGCCTCTAGGCAGTTCAACCTCTGACTGCCATTATGGCCCTTATAGACCAAACTATGACTTGTATACACCTTTGGTGATGTTTTCGTGTGTGTATTAACCGATTCTGATAAGTTGGGCAGCATTTCGAGACATCGAAATTTTCACGTACTTTTGCATACCTGGCATCGTCGATGTGAGGCCTCTAGGCAGTTCAACCTCTGACTGCCATTATGGCCCTTATAGACCAAACTATGACTTGTATACACCTTTGGTGGTGTTTTCGTGTGTGTATTAACCGATTCTGATAAGTTGGGCAGCATTTCGAGACATTGAAATTTCCACGTACTTTTGCATACCTGGCATCGTCGATGTGAGGCCTCTAGGCAGTTCAACCTCTGACTGCCATTATGGCCCTTATAGACCAAACTATGACTTGTATACACCTTTGGTGATGTTTTCGTGTGTGTATTAACCGATTCTGATAAGTTGGGCAGCATTTCGAGACATCGAAATTTTCACGTACTTTTGCATACCTGGCATCTTCGATGTGAGGCCTCTAGGCAGTTCAACCTCTGACTGCCATTATGGCCCTTATAGACCAAACTATGACTTGTATACACCTTTGGTGGTGTTTTCGTGTGTGTATTAACCGATTCTGATAAGTTGGGCAGCATTTCGAGACATCGAAATTTTCACGTACTTTTGCATACCTGGCATCGTCGATGTGAGGCCTCTAGGCAGTTCAACCTCTGACTGCCATTATGGCCCTAATAGACCAAACTATGACTTGTATACACCTTTGGTGGTGTTTTCGTGTGTGTATTAACCGATTCTGATACGCTGGGCTGCATTTTAGGACATCGAAATTTTCACGTACTTTTGCATACCTGGCATCGTCGATTTGAGGCCTCTAGGCAGTTCAACCTCTGACTGTCATTATGGCCCTTATAGACCAAACTATGACTTGTATACACCTTTGGTGGTTTTTTCGTGTGTGTATTAACCGATTCTGATACGCTGGGCTGCATTTTAGGACATCGAAATTTTCACGTACTTTTGCATACCTGGCATCGTCGATTTGAGGCCTCTAGGCAGTTCAACCTCTGACTGCCATTATGGCCCTAATAGACCAAACTATGACTTGTATACACCTTTGGTGGTGTTTTCGTGTGTGTATTAACCGATTCTGATAAGTTGGGCAGCATTTCGAGACATCGAAATTTTCACGTACTTTTGCATACCTGGCATCGTCGATGTGAGGCCTCTAGGCAGTTCAACCTCTGACTGCCATTATGGCCCTTATAGACCAAACTATGACTTGTATACACCTTTGGTGGTGTTTTCGTGTGTGTATTAACCGATTCTGATAAGTTGGGCAGCATTTCGAGACATCGAAATTTTCACGTACTTTTGCATACCTGGCATCGTCGATGTGAGGCCTCTAGGCAGTTCAACCTCTGACTGCCATTATGGCCCTTATAGACCAAACTATGACTTGTATACACCTTTGGTGGTGTTTTCGTGTGTGTATTAACCGATTCTGATACGCTGGGCTGCATTTCAGGACATCGAAATTTTCACGTACTTTTGCATACCTGGCATCGTCGATTTGAGGCCTCTAGGCAGTTCAACCTCTGACTGCCATTATGGCCCTTATAGACCAAACTATGACTTGTATACACCTTTGGTGGTGTTTTCGTGTGTGTATTAACCGATTCTGATAAGTTGGGCAGCATTTCGAGACATCGAAATTTTCGCGTACTTTTGCATACCTGGCATCGTCGATGTGAGGCCTCTAGGCAGTTCAACCTCTGACTGCCATTATGGCCCTTATAGACCAAACTATGACTTGTATACACCTTTGGTGGTGTTTTCGTGTGTGTATTAACCGATTCTGATAAGTTGGGCAGCATTTCGAGACATCGAAATTTTCACGTACTTTTGCATACCTGGCATCGTCGATTTGAGGCCTCTAGGCAGTTCAACCTCTGACTGCCATTATGGCCCTTATAGACCAAACTATGACTTGTATACACCTTTGGTGGTGTTTTCGTGTGTGTATTAACCGATTCTGATAAGTTGGGCAGCATTTCGAGACATCGAAATTTTCACGTACTTTTGCATACCTGGCATCGTCGATTTGAGGCCTCTAGGCAGTTCAACCTCTGACTGCCATTATGGCCCTTATAGACCAAACTATGACTTGTATACACCTTTGGTGGTGTTTTCGTGTGTGTATTAACCGATTCTGATACGCTGGGCTGCATTTCAGGACATCGAAATTTTCACGTACTTTTGCATACCTGGCATCGTCGATGTGAGGCCTCTAGGCAGTTCAACCTCTGACTGCCATTATGGCCCTTATAGACCAAACTATGACTTGTATACACCTTTGGTGGTGTTTTTCGTGTGTGTATTAACCGATTCTGATAAGTTGGGCAGCATTTCGAGACATCGAAATTTTCACGTACTTTTGCATACCTGGCATCGTCGATTTGAGGCCTCTAGGCAGTTCAACCTCTGACTGCCATTATGGCCCTTATAGACCATACTATGACTTGTATACACCTTTGGTGGTGTTTTCGTGTGTGTATTAACCGATTCTGATACGCTGGGCTGCATTTCGAGACATCGAAATTTTCACGTACTTTTGCATACCTGGCATCGTCGATTTGAGGCCTCTAGGCAGTTCAACCTCTGACTGCCATTATGGCCCTTATAGACCAAACTATGACTTGTATACACCTTTGGTGGTGTTTTCGTGTGTGTATTAACCGATTCTGATAAGTTGGGCAGCATTTCGAGACATCGAAATTTTCACGTACTTTTGCATACCTGGCATCGTCGATGTGAGGCCTCTAGGCAGTTCAACCTCTGACTGCCATTATGGCCCTTATAGACCAAACTATGACTTGTATACACCTTTGGTGGTGTTTTCGTGTGTGTATTAACCGATTCTGATACGCTGGGCTGCATTTCAGGACATCGAAATTTTCACGTACTTTTGCATACCTGGCATCGTCGATGTGAGGCCTCTAGGCAGTTCAACCTCTGACTGCCATTATGGCCCTTATAGACCAAACTATGACTTGTATACACCTTTGGTGGTGTTTTCGTGTGTGTATTAACCGATTCTGATAAGTTGGGCAGCATTTCGAGACATTGAAATTTCCACGTACTTTTGCATACCTGGCATCGTCGATGTGAGGCCTCTAGGCAGTTCAACCTCTGACTGCCATTATGGCCCTTATAGACCAAACTATGACTTGTATACACCTTTGGTGATGTTTTCGTGTGTGTATTAACCGATTCTGATAAGTTGGGCAGCATTTCGAGACATCGAAATTTTCACGTACTTTTGCATACCTGGCATTGTCGATGTGAGGCCTCTAGGCAGTTCAACCTCTGACTGCCATTATGGCCCTTATAGACCAAACTATGACTTGTATACACCTTTGGTGGTGTTTTCGTGTGTGTATTAACCGATTCTGATACGCTGGGCTGCATTTCAGGACATCGAAATTTTCACGTACTTTTGCATACCTGGCATCGTCGATGTGAGGCCTCTAGGCAGTTCAACCTCTGACTGCCATTATGGCCCTTATAGACCAAACTATGACTTGTATACACCTTTGGTGGTGTTTTTCGTGTGTGTATTAACCGATTCTGATAAGTTGGGCAGCATTTCGAGACATCGAAATTTTCACGTACTTTTGCATACCTGGCATCGTCGATTTGAGGCCTCTAGGCAGTTCAACCTCTGACTGCCATTATGGCCCTTATAGACCAAACTATGACTTGTATACACCTTTGGTGGTGTTTTCGTGTGTGTATTAACCGATTCTGATACGCTGGGCTGCATTTCAGGACATCGAAATTTTCACGTACTTTTGCATACCTGGCATCGTCGATGTGAGGCCTCTAGGCAGTTCAACCTCTGACTGCCATTATGGCCCTTATAGACCAAACTATGACTTGTATACACCTTTGGTGGTGTTTTCGTGTGTGTATTAACCGATTCTGATACGCTGGGCTGCATTTCAGGACATCGAAATTTTCACGTACTTTTGCATACCTGGCATCGTCGATGTGAGGCCTCTAGGCAGTTCAACCTCTGACTGCCATTATGGCCCTTATAGACCAAACTATGACTTGTATACACCTTTGGTGATGTTTTCGTGTGTGTATTAACCGATTCTGATAAGTTGGGCAGCATTTCGAGACATCGAAATTTTCACGTACTTTTGCATACCTGGCATCGTCGATGTGAGGCCTCTAGGCAGTTCAACCTCTGACTGCCATTATGGCCCTTATAGACCAAACTATGACTTGTATACACCTGTGGTGGTGTTTTCGTGTGTGTATTAACCGATACTGATAAGTTGGGCAGCATTTCGAGACATCGAAATTTTCACGTACTTTTGCATACCTGGCATCGTCGATGTGAGGCCTCTAGGCAGTTCAACCTCTGACTGCCATTATGGCCCTAATAGACCAAACTATGACTTGTATACACCTTTGATCGTGTTTTCGTGTGTGTATTAACCGATTCGGATACGCTGGGCTGCATTTCAGGACATCGAAATTTTCACGTACTTTTGCATACCTGGCATCGTCGATGTGAGGCCTCTAGGCAGTTCAACCTCTGACTGCCATTATGGCCCTTATAGACCAAACTATGACTTGTATACACCTTTGGTGGTGTTTTCGTGTGTGTATTAACCGATTCTGATACGCTGGGCTGCATTTCAGGACATCGAAATTTTCACGTACTTTTGCATACCTGGCATCGTCGATGTGAGGCCTCTAGGCAGTTCAACCTCTGACTGCCATTATGGCCCTTATAGACCAAACTATGACTTGTATACACCTTTGGTGGTGTTTTCGTGTGTGTATTAACCGATTCTGATAAGTTGGGCAGCATTTCGAGACATCGAAATTTTCACGTACTTTTGCATACCTGGCATCGTCGATTTGAGGCCTCTAGGCAGTTCAACCTCTGACTGCCATTATGGCCCTTATAGACCAAACTATGACTTGTATACACCTTTGGTGGTGTTTTCGTGTGTGTATTAACCGATTCTGATAAGTTGGGCAGCATTTCGAGACATCGAAATTTTCACGTACTTTTGCATACCTGGCATCGTCGATTTGAGGCCTTTAGGCAGTTCAACCTCTGACTGCCATTATGGCCCTGATAGACCAAACAATGACTTGTATACACCTTTGGTGGTGTTTTCGTGTGTGTATTAACCGATTCTGATACGCTGGGCTGCATTTTAGGACATCGAAATTTTCACGTACTTTTGCATACCTGGCATCGTCGATGTGAGGCCTCTAGGCAGTTCAACCTCTGACTGCCATTATGGCCCTTATAGACCAAACTATGACTTGTATACACCTTTGGTGGTGTTTTCGTGTGTGTATTAACCGATTCTGATACGCTGGGCTGCATTTTAGGACATCGAAATTTTCACGTACTTTTGCATACCTGGCATCGTCGATTTGAGGCCTCTAGGCAGTTCAACCTCTGACTGTCATTATGGCCCTTATAGACCAAACTATGACTTGTATACACCTTTGGTGGTGTTTTCGTGTGTGTATTAACCGATTCGGATACGCTGGGCAGCATTTCGAGACATCGAAATTTTCACGTACTTTTGCATACCTGGCATCGTCGATTTGAGGCCTCTAGGCAGTTCAACCTCTGACTGCCATTATGGCCCTTATAGACCAAACTTTGACTTATATACACCTTTGGTGGTGTTTTCGTGTGTGTATTAACCGATTCGGATACGCTGGGCTGCATTACAGGACATCGAAATTTTCACGTACTTTTGCATACCTGGCATCGTCGATGTGAGGCCTCTAGGCAGTTCAACCTCTGACTGCCATTATGGCCCTTATAGACCAAACTATGACTTGTATACACCTTTGGTGATGTTTTCGTGTGTGTATTAACCGATTCTGATAAGTTGGGCAGCATTTCGAGACATCGAAATTTTCACGTACTTTTGCATACCTGGCATCGTCGATGTGAGGCCTCTAGGCAGTTCAACCTCTGACTGCCATTATGGCCCTTATAGACCAAACTATGACTTGTATACACCTTTGGTGGTGTTTCCGTGTGTGTATTAACCGATTCTGATACGCTGGGCTGCATTTCAGGACATCGAAATTTTCACGTACTTTTGCATACCTGGCATCGTCGATGTGAGGCCTCTAGGCAGTTCAACCTCTGACTGCCATTATGGCCCTTATAGACCAAACTATGACTTGTATACACCTTTGGTGGTGTTTTCGTGTGTGTATTAACCGATTCTGATAAGTTGGGCAGCATTTCGAGACATCGAAATTTTCACGTACTTTTGCATACCTGGCATCGTCGATGTGAGGCCTCTAGGCAGTTCAACCTCTGACTGCCATTATGGCCCTTATAGACCAAACTATGACTTGTATACACCTTTGGTGGTGTTTTCGTGTGTGTATTAACCGATTCTGATAAGTTGGGCAGCATTTCGAGACATCGAAATTTTCACGTACTTTTGCATACCTGGCATCGTCGATGTGAGGCCTCTAGGCAGTTCAACCTCTGACTGCCATTATGGCCCTAATAGACCAAACTATGACTTGTATACACCTTTGGTGGTGTTTTCGTGTGTGTATTAACCGATTCGGATACGCTGGGCTGCATTTCAGGACATCGAAATTTTCACGTACTTTTGCATACCTGGCATCGTCGATGTGAGGCCTCTAGGCAGTTCAACCTCTGACTGCCATTATGGCCCTTATAGACCAAACTATGACTTGTATACACCTTTGGTGGTGTTTTCGTGTGTGTATTAACCGATTCTGATACGCTGGGCTGCATTTTAGGACATCGAAATTTTCACGTACTTTTGCATACCTGGCATCGTCGATTTGAGGCCTCTAGGCAGTTCAACCTCTGACTGTCATTATGGCCCTTATAGACCAAACTATGACTTGTATACACCTTTGGTGGTTTTTTCGTGTGTGTATTAACCGATTCTGATACGCTGGGCTGCATTTTAGGACATCGAAATTTTCACGTACTTTTGCATACCTGGCATCGTCGATTTGAGGCCTCTAGGCAGTTCAACCTCTGACTGCCATTATGACCCTTATAGACCAAACTATGACTTGTATACACCTTTGGTGGTGTTTTCGTGTGTGTATTAACCGATTCTGATAAGTTGGGCAGCATTTCGAGACATCGAAATTTTCACGTACTTTTGCATACCTGGCATCGTCGATGTGAGGCCTCTAGGCAGTTCAACCTCTGACTGCCATTATGGCCCTTATAGACCAAACTATGACTTGTATACACCTTTGGTGGTGTTTTCGTGTGTGTATTAACCGATTCTGATAAGTTGGGCAGCATTTCGAGACATCGAAATTTTCACGTACTTTTGCATACCTGGCATCGTCGATTTGAGGCCTCTAGGCAGTTCAACCTCTGACTGCCATTATGGCCCTTATAGACCAAACTATGACTTGTATACACCTTTGGTGGTGTTTTCGTGTGTGTATTAACCGATTCTGATAAGTTGGGCAGCATTTCGAGACATCGAAATTTTCACGTACTTTTGCATACCTGGCATCGTCGATTTGAGGCCTCTAGGCAGTTCAACCTCTGACTGCCATTATGGCCCTTATAGACCAAACTATGACTTGTATACACCTTTGGTGGTGTTTTCGTGTGTGTATTAACCGATTCTGATACGCTGGGCTGCATTTCAGGACATCGAAATTTTCACGTACTTTTGCATACCTGGCATCGTCGATGTGAGGCCTCTAGGCAGTTCAACCTCTGACTGCCATTATGGCCCTTATAGACCAAACTATGACTTGTATACACCTTTGGTGGTGTTTTCGTGTGTGTATTAACCGATTCTGATAAGTTGGGCAGCATTTCGAGACATCGAAATTTTCACGTACTTTTGCATACCTTGCATCGTCGATTTGAGGCCTCTAGGCAGTTCAACCTCTGACTGCCATTATGGCCCTTATAGACCAAACTATGACTTGTATACACCTTTGGTGATGTTTTCGTGTGTGTATTAACCGATTCTGATAAGTTGGGCAGCATTTCGAGACATCGAAATTTTCACGTACTTTTGCATACCTGGCATCGTCGATGTGAGGCCTCTAGGCAGTTCAACCTCTGACTGCCATTATGGCCCTTATAGACCAAACTATGACTTGTATACACCTTTGGTGGTGTTTTCGTGTGTGTATTAACCGATTCTGATACGCTGGGCTGCATTTCAGGACATCGAAATTTTCACGTACTTTTGCATACCTGGCATCGTCGATGTGAGGCCTCTAGGCAGTTCAACCTCTGACTGCCATTATGGCCCTTATAGACCAAACTATGACTTGTATACACCTTTGGTGGTGTTTTCGTGTGTGTATTAACCGATTCTGATAAGTTGGGCAGCATTTCGAGACATTGAAATTTCCACGTACTTTTGCATACCTGGCATCGTCGATGTGAGGCCTCTAGGCAGTTCAACCTCTGACTGCCATTATGGCCCTTATAGACCAAACTATGACTTGTATACACCTTTGGTGGTGTTTTCGTGTGTGTATTAACCGATTCTGATAAGTTGGGCAGCATTTCGAGACATCGAAATTTTCACGTACTTTTGCATACCTGGCATCGTCGATTTGAGGCCTCTAGGCAGTTCAACCTCTGACTGCTATTATGGCCCTTATAGACCAAACTATGACTTGTATACACCTTTGGTGGTGTTTTCGTGTGTGTATTAACCGATTCTGATAAGTTGGGCTGCATTTTAGGACATCGACATTTTCACGTACTTTTGCATACCTGGCATCGTCGATGTGAGGCCTCTAGGCAGTTCAACCTCTGACTGCCATTATGGCCCTTATAGACCAAACTATGACTTGTATACACCTTTGGTGGTGTTTTCGTGTGTGTATTAACCGATTCTGATACGCTGGGCTGCATTTTAGGACATCGAAATTTTCACGTACTTTTGCATACCTGGCATCGTCGATGTGAGGCCTCTAGGCAGTTCAACCTCTGACTGCCATTATGGCCCTTATAGACCAAACTATGACTTGTATACACCTTTGGAGGTGTTTTCGTGTGTGTATTATCCGATTCTGATAAGTTGGGCAGCATTTCGAGACATCGAAATTTTCACGTACTTTTGCATACCTGGCATCGTCGATGTGAGGCCTCTAGGCAGTTCAACCTCTGACTGCCATTATGGCCCTTATAGACCAAACTATGACTTGTATACACCTTTGGTGGTGTTTTCGTGTGTGTATTAACCAATTCTGATACGCTGGGCTGCATTTTAGGACATCGAAATTTTCACGTACTTTTGCATACCTGGCATCGTCGATGTGAGGCCTCTAGGCAGTTCAACCTCTGACTGCCATTATGGCCCTTATAGACCAAACTATGACTTGTATACACCTTTGGTGGTGTTTTCGTGTGTGTATTAACCGATTCTGATACGCTGGGCTGCATTTTAGGACATCGAAATTTTCACGTATTTTTGCATACCTGGCATCGTCGATTTGAGGCCTCTAGGCAGTTCAACCTCTGACTGTCATTATGGCCCTTATAGACCAAACTATGACTTGTATACACCTTTGGTGGTTTTTTCGTGTGTGTATTAACCGATTCTGATACGCTGGGCTGCATTTTAGGACATCGAAATTTTCACGTACTTTTGCATACCTGGCATCGTCGATTTGAGGCCTCTAGGCAGTTCAACCTCTGACTGCCATTATGACCCTTATAGACCAAACTATGACTTGTATACACCTTTGGTGGTGTTTTCGTGTGTGTATTAACCGATTCTGATAAGTTGGGCAGCATTTCGAGACATCGAAATTTTCACGTACTTTTGCATACCTGGCATCGTCGATGTGAGGCCTCTAGGCAGTTCAACCTCTGACTGCCATTATGGCCCTTATAGACCAAACTATGACTTGTATACACCTTTGGTGGTGTTTTCGTGTGTGTATTAACCGATTCTGATAAGTTGGGCAGCATTTCGAGACATCGAAATTTTCACGTACTTTTGCATACCTGGCATCGTCGATTTGAGGCCTCTAGGCAGTTCAACCTCTGACTGCCATTATGGCCCTTATAGACCAAACTATGACTTGTATACACCTTTGGTGGTGTTTTCGTGTGTGTATTAACCGATTCTGATAAGTTGGGCAGCATTTCGAGACATCGAAATTTTCACGTACTTTTGCATACCTGGCATCGTCTATTTGAGGCCTCTAGGCAGTTCAACCTCTGACTGCCATTATGGCCCTTATAGACCAAACTATGACTTGTATACACCTTTGGTGGTGTTTTCGTGTGTGTATTAACCGATTCTGATACGCTAGGCTGCATTTCAGGACATCGAAATTTTCACGTACTTTTGCATACCTGGCATCGTCGATGTGAGGCCTCTAGGCAGTTCAACCTCTGACTGCCATTATGGCCCTTATAGACCAAACTATGACTTGTATACACCTTTGGTGGTGTTTTCGTGTGTGTATTAACCGATTCTGATAAGTTGGGCAGCATTTCGAGACATCGAAATTTTCACGTACTTTTGCATACCTGGCATCGTCGATGTGAGGCCTCTAGGCAGTTCAACCTCTGACTGCCATTATGGCCCTTATAGACCAAACTATGACTTGTATACACCTTTGGTGGTGTTTTCGTGTGTGTATTAACCGATTCTGATACGCTGGGCTGCATTTCAGGACATCGAAATTTTCACGTACTTTTGCATACCTGGCATCGTCGATGTGAGGCCTCTAGGCAGTTCAACCTCTGACTGCCATTATGGCCCTTATAGACCAAACTATGACTTGTATACACCTTTGGTGGAGTTTTCGTGTGTGTATTAACCGATTCTGATAAGTTGGGCAGCATTTCGAGACATCGAAATTTTCACGTACTTTTGCATACCTGGCATCGTCGATGTGAGGCCTCTAGGCAGTTCAACCTCTGACTGCCATTACGGTCCTTATAGACCAAACTATGACTTGTATACACCTTTGGTGGTGTTTTCGTGTGTGTATTAACCGATTCTGATAAGTTGGGCAGCATTTCGAGACATCGAAATTTTCACGTACTTTTGCATACCTGGCATCGTCGATTTGAGGCCTCTAGGCAGTTCAACCTCTGACTGCTATTATGGCCCTTATAGACCAAACTATGACTTGTATACACCTTTGGTGGTGTTTTCGTGTGTGTATTAACCGATTCTGATAAGTTGGGCTGCATTTTAGGACATCGACATTTTCACGTACTTTTGCATACCTGGCATCGTCGATGTGAGGCCTCTAGGCAGTTCAACCTCTGACTGCCATTATGGCCCTTATAGACCAAACTATGACTTGTATACACCTTTGGTGGTGTTTTCGTGTGTGTATTAACCGATTCTGATACGCTGGGCTGCATTTTAGGACATCGAAATTTTCACGTACTTTTGCATACCTGGCATCGTCGATGTGAGGCCTCTAGGCAGTTCAACCTCTGACTGCCATTATGGCCCTTATAGACCAAACTATGACTTGTATACACCTTTGGAGGTGTTTTCGTGTGTGTATTATCCGATTCTGATAAGTTGGGCAGCATTTCGAGACATCGAAATTTTCACGTACTTTTGCATACCTGGCATCGTCGATGTGAGGCCTCTAGGCAGTTCGACCTCTGACTGCCATTATGGCCCTTATAGACCAAACTATGACTTGTATACACCTTTGGTGGTGTTTTCGTGTGTGTATTAACCAATTCTGATACGCTGGGCTGCATTTTAGGACATCGAAATTTTCACGTACTTTTGCATACCTGGCATCGTCGATGTGAGGCCTCTAGGCAGTTCAACCTCTGACTGCCATTATGGCCCTTATAGACCAAACTATGACTTGTATACACCTTTGGTGGTGTTTTCGTGTGTGTATTAACCGATTGTGATAAGTTGAGCAGCATTTCAGGACATCGAAATTTTCACGTACTTTTGCATACCTGGCATCGTCGATTTGAGGCCTCTAGGCAGTTCAACCTCTGACTGCCATTATGGCCCTTATATACCAAACTATGACTTGTATACAAATTTGGTGGTGTTTTCGGGTGTGTATTAACCGATTCTGATAAGTTGGGCAGCATTTCGAGACATCGAAATTTTCACGTACTTTTGCATACCTGGCATCGTCGATTTGAGGCCTCTAGGCAGTTCAACCTCTGACTGCCATTATGGCCCTTATAGACCAAACTATGACTTGTATACACCTTTGGTGGTGTTTTCGTGTGTGTATTAACCGATTCTGATACGCTGGGCTGCATTTCAGGACATCGAAATTTTCACGTACTTTTGCATACCTGGCATCGTCGATGTGAGGCCTCTAGGCAGTTCAACCTCTGACTGCCATTATGGCCCTTATAGACCAAACTATGACTTGTATACACCTTTGGTGGTGTTTTCGTGTGTGTATTAACCGATTCTGATACGCTGGGCTGCATTTTAGGACATCGAAATTTTCACGTACTTTTGCATACCTGGCATCGTCGATTTGAGGCCTCTAGGCAATTCAATCTCTGACTGCCATTATGGCCCTTATAGACCAAACTATGACTTGTATACACCTTTGGTGGTGTTTTCGTGTGTGTATTAACCGATTCTGATAAGTTGGGCAGCATTTCGAGACATCGAAATTTTCACATACTTTTGCATACCTGGCATCGTCGATTTGAGGCCTCTAGGCAGTTCAACCTCTGACTGCCATTATGGCCCTTATAGACCAAACTATGACTTGTATACACCTTTGGTGGTGTTTTCGTGTGTGTATTAACCGATTCTGATACGCTGGGCTGCATTTCGAGACATCGAAATTTTCACGTACTTTTGCATACCTGGCATCGTCGATTTGAGGCCTCTAGGCAGTTCAACCTCTGACTGCCATTATGGCCCTTATAGACCAAACTATGACTTGTATACACCTTTGGTGGTGTTTTCGTGTGTGTATTAACCGATTCTGATAAGTTGGGCTTCATTTTAGGACATCGAAATTTTCACGTACTTTTGCATACCTGGCATCGTCGATGTGAGGCCTCTAGGCAGTTCAAGCTCTGACTGCCATTATGGCCCTTATAGACCAAACTATGACTTGTATACACCTTTGGTGGTGTTTTCGTGTGTGTATTAACCGATTCTGATACGCTGGGCTGCATTTCAGGACATCGAAATTTTCACGTACTTTTGCATACCTGGCATCGTCGATGTGTGTGCCTCTAGGCAGTTCAACCTCTGACTGCCATTATGGCCCTTATAGACCAAACTATGACTTGTATACACCTTTGGTGGTGTTTTCGTGTGTGTATTAACCGATTCTGATACGCTGGGCTGCATTTCAGGACATCGAAATTTTCACGTACTTTTGCATACCTGGCATCGTCGATTTGAGGCCTCTAGGCAGTTCAACCTCTGACTGCCATTATGGCCCTTATAGACCAAACTATGACTTGTATACACCTTTGGTGGTGTTTTCGTGTGTGTATTAACCGATTCTGATACGCTGGGCTGCATTTTAGGACATCGAAATTTTCACGTACTTTTGCATACCTGGCATCGTCGATGTGAGGCCTCTAGGCAGTTCAACCTCTGACTGCCATTATGGCCCTTATAGACCAAACTATGACTTGTATACACCTTTGGTGGTGTTTTCGTGTGTGTATTAACCGATTCTGATAAGTTGAGCAGCATTTCAGGACATCGAAATTTTCACGTACTTTTGCATACCTGGCATCGTCGATTTGAGGCCTCTAGGCAGTTCAACCTCTGACTGCCATTATGGCCCTTATAGACCAAACTATGACTTGTATACACCTTTGGTGGTGTTTTCGTGTGTGTATTAACCGATTCTGATACGCTGGGCTGCATTTCGAGACATCGAAATTTTCACGTTCTTTTGCATACCTGGCATCGTCGATTTGAGGCCTCTAGGCAGTTCAACCTCTGACTGCCATTATGGCCCTTATAGACCAAACTATGACTTGTATACACCTTTGGTGGTGTTTTCGTGTGTGTATTAACCGATTCTGATACGCTGGGCTGAATTTCAGGACACCGAAATTTTCACGTACTTTTGCATACCTGGCATCGTCGATTTGAGGCCTCTAGGCAGTTCAACCTCTGACTGCCATTATGGCCCTTATAGACCAAACTATGACTTGTATACACCTTTGGTGGTGTTTTCGTGTGTGTATTAACCGATTCTGATACGCTGGGCTGCATTTTAGGACATCGAAATTTTCACGTACTTTTGCATACCTGGCATCGTCGATGTGAGGCCTCTAGGCAGTTCAACCTCTGACTGCCATTATGGCCCTTATAGACCAAACTATGACTTGTATACACCTTTGGTGGTGTTTTCGTGTGTGTATTAACCGATTCTGATAAGTTGGGCAGCATTTCGAGACATCGAAATTTTCACGTACTTTTGCATACCTGGCATCGTCGATTTGATTCCTCTAGGCAGTTCATCCTCTGACTGCCATTATGGCCCTTATAGACCAAACTATGACTTGTATACACCTTTGGTGGTGTTTTCGTGTGTGTATTAACCGATTCTGATATGCTGGGCTGCATTTCGAGACATCGAAATTTTCACGTACTTTTGCATACCTGGCATCGTCGATTTGAGGCCTCTAGGCAGTTCAACCTCTGACTGCCATTATGGCCCTTATATACCAAACTATGACTTGTATACACCTTTGGTGGTGTTTTCGTGTGTGTATTAACCGATTCTGATACGCTGGGCTGCATTTCAGGACATCGAAATTTTCACGTACTTTTGCATACCTGGCATCGTCGATTTGAGGCCTCTAGGCAGTTCAACCTCTGACTGCCATTATGGCCCTTATAGACCAAACTATGACTTGTATACACCTTTGGTGGTGTTTTCGTGTGTGTATTAACCGATTCTGATACGCTGGGCTGCATTTTAGGACATCGAAATTTTCACGTACTTTTGCATACCTGGCATCGTCGATGTGAGGCCTCTAGGCAGTTCAACCTCTGACTGGCATTATGGCCCTTATAGACCAAACTATGACTTGTATACACCTTTGGTGGTGTTTTCGTGTGTGTATTAACCGATTCTGATAAGTTGAGCAGCATTTCAGGACATCGAAATTTTCACGTACTTTTGCATACCTGGCATCGTCGATTTGAGGCCTCTAGGCAGTTCAACCTCTGACTGCCATTATGGCCCTTATAGACCAAACTATGACTTGTATACACCTTTGGTGGTGTTTTCGTGTGTGTATTAACCGATTCTGATACGCTGGGCTGCATTTCGAGACATCGAAATTTTCACGTTCTTTTGCATACCTGGCATCGTCGATTTGAGGCCTCTAGGCAGTTCAACCTCTGACTGCCATTATGGCCCTTATAGACCAAACTATGACTTGTATACACCTTTGGTGGTGTTTTCGTGTGTGTATTAACCGATTCTGATACGCTGGGCTGCATTTCAGGACATCGAAATTTTCACGTACTTTTGCATACCTGGCATCGTCGATTTGAGGCCTCTAGGCAGTTCAACCTCTGACTGCCATTATGGCCCTTATATACCAAACTATGACTTGTATACACCTTTGGTGGTGTTTTCGTGTGTGTATTAACCGATTCTGATACGCTGGGCTGCATTTTAGGACATCGAAATTTTCACGTACTTTTGCATACCTGGCATCGTCGATGTGAGGCCTCTAGGCAGTTCAACCTCTGACTGCCATTATGGCCCTTATAGACCAAACTATGACTTGTATACACCTTTGGTGGTGTTTCCGTGTGTGTATTAACCGATTCTGATAAGTTGGGCAGCATTTCGAGACATCGAAATTTTCACGTACTTTTGCATCAAAAGTTCACGTACTGGCATCGTCGATTTGAGGCCTTTAGGCAGTTCAACCTCTGACTGCCATTATGGCCCTAATAGACCAAAGTATGACTTGTATACACCTTTGGTGGTGTTTTCGTGTGTGTATTAACCGATTCTGATAAGTTGGGCAGCATTTCGAGACATCGAAATTTTCACGTACTTTTGCATACTTGGCATCGTCGATTTGAGGCCTTTAGGCAGTTCAACCTCTGACTGCCATTATGGCCCTAATAGACCAAACTATGACTTGTATACACCTTTGGTGGTGTTTTCGTGTGTGTATTAACCGATTCTGATACGCTGGGCTGCATTTCAGGACATCGAAATTTTCACGTACTTTTGCATCAAAAGTTCACGTACTGGCATCGTCGATTTGAGGCCTTTAGGCAGTTCAACCTCTGACTGCCATTATGGCCCTAATAGACCAAAGTATGACTTGTATACACCTTTGGTGGTGTTTTCGTGCGTGTATTAACGTGTATACACGATTCGTATAAGTTGGGCAGGATTTCGAGACATCGAAATTTTCACGTACTTTTGCATACTTGGCATCGTCGATTTGAGGCCTTTAGGCAGTTCAACCTCTGACTGCCATTATGGCCCTAATAGACCAAACTATGACTTGTATACACCTGTTATGGTGTTTTCGTGTGTGTATTAAACGATTCTGATAAGTTGGGCAGCATTTCGAGACATCGAAATTTTCACGTACTTTTGCATACCTGGCATCGTCGATGTGAGGCCTCTAGGCAGTTCAACCTCTGACTGCCATTATGGCCCTAATAGACCAAACTATGACTTGTATACACCTTTGGTGGTGTTTTCGTGTGTGTATTAACCGATTCTGATACGCTGGGCTGCATTTCAGGACATCGAAATTTTCACGTACTTTTGCATACCTGGCATCGTCGATGTGAGGCCTTTAGGCAGTTCAACCTCTGACTGCCATTATGGCCCTAATAGACCAAACTATGACTTGTATACACCTTTGGTGGTGTTTTCGTGTGTTTATTAACCGATTCTGATAAGTTGGGCTGCATTTCAGGACATCGAAATTTTCACGTACTTTTGCATACCTGGCATCGTCGATGTGAGGCCTTTAGGCAGTTCAACCTCTGACTGCCATTATGGCCCTAATAGACCAAACTATGACTCGTATACACCTTTGGTGGTGTTTTCGTGTGTGTATTAACCGATTCTGATAAGTTGGGCAGCATTTCAGGACATCGAAATTTTCACGTACTTTTGCATACCTGGCATCGTCGATTTGAGGCCTTTAGGCAGTTCAACCTCTGACTGCCATTATGGCCCTAATAGACCAAACTATGACTTGTATACACCTTTGGTGGTGTTTTCGTGTGTGTATTAACCGATTCTGATAAGTTGGGCAGCATTTCAGGACATCGAAATTTTCACGTACTTTTGCATACCTGGCATCGTCGATTTGAGGCCTTTAGGCAGTTCAACCTCTGACTGCCATTATGGCCCTGATAGACCAAACTATGACTTGTATACACCTTTGGTGGTGTTTTCGTGTGTGTATTAACCGATTCTGATACGCTGGGCTGCATTTTAGGACATCGAAATTTTCACGTACTTTTGCATACCTGGCATCGTCGATGTGAGGCCTCTAGGCAGTTCAACCTCTGACTGCCATTATGGCCCTTATAGACCAAACTATGACTTGTATACACCTTTGGTGGTGTTTTCGTGTGTGTATTAACCGATTCTGATAAGTTGGGCAGCATTTCAGGACATCGAAATTTTCACGTACTTTTGCATACCTGGCATCGTCGATTTGAGGCCTTTAGGCAGTTCAACCTCTGACTGCCATTATGGCCCTAATAGACCAAACTATGACTTGTATACACCTTTGGTGGTGTTTTCGTGTGTGTATTAACCGATTCTGATAAGTTGGGCAGCATTTCAGGACATCGAAATTTTCACGTACTTTTGCATACCTGGCATCGTCGATTTGAGGCCTTTAGGCAGTTCAACCTCTGACTGCCATTATGGCCCTAATAGACCAAACTATGACTTGTATACACCTTTGGTGGTGTTTTCGTGTGTGTATTAACCGATTCTGATAAGTTGGGCAGCATTTCGAGACATCGAAATTTTCACGTACTTTTGCATACCTGGCATCGTCGATGTGAGGCCTCTAGGCAGTTCAACCTCTGACTGCCATTATGGCCCTAATAGACCAAACTATGACTTGTATACACCTTTGGTGGTGTTTTCGTGTGTGTATTAACCGATTCTGATAAGTTGGGCAGCATTTCGAGACATCGAAATTTTCACGTACTTTTGCATACCTGTCATCGTCGATTTGAGGCCTTTAGGCAGTTCAACCTCTGATTGCCATTATGGCCCTAATAGACCAAACTATGACTTGTATACACCTTTGGTGCTGTTTTCGTGTGTGTATTAACCGATTCTGATACGCTGGGCTGCATTTCAGGACATCGAAATTTTCACGTACTTTTGCATACCTGGCATCGTCGATGTGAGGCCTTTAGGCTGTTCAACCTCTGACTGCCATTATGGGCCTAATAGACCAAACTATGACTTGTATACACCTTTGGTGGTGTTTTCGTGTGTGTATTAACCGATTCTGATAAGTTGGGCAGCATTTCAGGACATCGAAATTTTCACGTACTTTTGCATACCTGGCATCGTCGATTTGAGGCCTTTAGGCAGTTCAACCTCTGACTGCCATTATGGCCCTAATAGACCAAACTATGACTTGTATACACCTTTGGTGGTGTTTTCGTGTGTGTATTAACCGATTCTGATACGCTGGGCTGCATTTCAGGACATCGAAATTTTCACGTACTTTTGCATACCTGGCATCGTCGATTTGAGGCCTCTAGGCAGTTCAACCTCTGACTGCCATTATGGCCCTTATAGACCAAACTATGACTTGTATACACCTTTGGTGGTGTTTTCGTGTGTGTATTAACCGATTCTGATACGCTGGGCTGCATTTTAGGACATCGAAATTTTCACGTACTTTTGCATACCTGGCATCGTCGATGTGAGGCCTCTAGGCAGTTCAACCTCTGACTGGCATTATGGCCCTTATAGACCAAACTATGACTTGTATACACCTTTGGTGGTGTTTTCGTGTGTGTATTAACCGATTCTGATAAGTTGAGCAGCATTTCAGGACATCGAAATTTTCACGTACTTTTGCATACCTGGCATCGTCGATTTGAGGCCTCTAGGCAGTTCAACCTCTGACTGCCATTATGGCCCTTATAGACCAAACTATGACTTGTATACACCTTTGGTGGTGTTTTCGTGTGTGTATTAACCGATTCTGATACGCTGGGCTGCATTTCGAGACATCGAAATTTTCACGTTCTTTTGCATACCTGGCATCGTCGATTTGAGGCCTCTAGGCAGTTCAACCTCTGACTGCCATTATGGCCCTTATAGACCAAACTATGACTTGTATACACCTTTGGTGGTGTTTTCGTGTGTGTATTAACCGATTCTGATACGCTGGGCTGCATTTCAGGACATCGAAATTTTCACGTACTTTTGCATACCTGGCATCGTCGATTTGAGGCCTCTAGGCAGTTCAACCTCTGACTGCCATTATGGCCCTTATATACCAAACTATGACTTGTATACACCTTTGGTGGTGTTTTCGTGTGTGTATTAACCGATTCTGATACGCTGGGCTGCATTTTAGGACATCGAAATTTTCACGTACTTTTGCATACCTGGCATCGTCGATGTGAGGCCTCTAGGCAGTTCAACCTCTGACTGCCATTATGGCCCTTATAGACCAAACTATGACTTGTATACACCTTTGGTGGTGTTTCCGTGTGTGTATTAACCGATTCTGATAAGTTGGGCAGCATTTCGAGACATCGAAATTTTCACGTACTTTTGCATACCTGGCATCGTCGATTTGAGGCCTCTAGGCAGTTCAACCTCTGACTGCCATTATGGGCCTTATAGACCAAACTATGACTTGTATACACCTTTGGTGGTGTTTTCGTGTGTGTATTAACCGATTCTGATAAGTTGGGCAGCATTTCGAGTCATCGAAATTTTCACGTACTTTTGCATACCTGGCATCGTCGATGTGAGGCCTCTAGGCAGTTCAACCTCTGACTGCCATTATGGCCCTAATAGACCAAACTATGACTTGTATACACCTTTGGTGGTGTTTTCGTGTGTGTATTAACCGATTCTGATAAGTTGGGCAGCATTTCGAGTCATCGAAATTTTCACGTACTTTTGCATACCTGGCATCGTCGATTTGAGGCCTTTAGGCAGTTCAACCTCTGACTGCCTTTATGGCCCTAATAGACCAAACTATGACTTGTATACACTTTTGGTGGTGTTTTCGTGTGTGTATTAACCGATTCTGATACGCTGGGCTGCATTTCAGGACATCGAAATTTTCACGTACTTTTGCATCAAAAGTTCACGTACTGGCATCGTCGATTTGAGGCCTTTAGGCAGTTCAACCTCTGACTGCCATTATGGCCCTAATAGACCAAAGTATGACTTGTATACACCTTTGGTGGTGTTTTCGTGCGTGTATTAACGTGTATACACGATTCGTATAAGTTGGGCAGGATTTCGAGACATCGAAATTTTCACGTACTTTTGCATACTTGGCATCGTCGATTTGAGGCCTTTAGGCAGTTCAACCTCTGACTGCCATTATGGCCCTAATAGACCAAACTATGACTTGTATACACCTTTGGTGGTGTTTTCGTGTGTGTATTAACCGATTCTGATAAGTTGGGCAGCATTTCGAGTCATCGAAATTTTCACGTACTTTTGCATACCTGGCATCGTCGATTTGAGGCCTTTAGGCAGTTCAACCTCTGACTGCCATTATGGCCCTAATAGACCAAACTATGACTTGTATACACCTTTGGTGGTGTTTTCGTGTGTGTATTAACCGATTCTGATACGCTGGGCTGCATTTCAGGACATCGAAATTTTCACGTACTTTTGCATCAAAAGTTCACGTACTGGCATCGTCGATTTGAGGCCTTTAGGCAGTTCAACCTCTGACTGCCATTATGGCCCTAATAGACCAAAGTATGACTTGTATACACCTTTGGTGGTGTTTTCGTGCGTGTATTAACGTGTATACACGATTCGTATAAGTTGGGCAGGATTTCGAGACATCGAAATTTTCACGTACTTTTGCATACTTGGCATCGTCGATTTGAGGCCTTTAGGCAGTTCAACCTCTGACTGCCATTATGGCCCTAATAGACCAAACTATGACTTGTATACACCTGTTATGGTGTTTTCGTGTGTGTATTAAACGATTCTGATAAGTTGGGCAGCATTTCGAGACATCGAAATTTTCACGTACTTTTGCATACCTGGCATCGTCGATGTGAGGCCTTTAGGCAGTTCAACCTCTGACTGCCATTATGGCCCTAATAGACCAAACTATGACTTGTATACACCTTTGGTGGTGTTTTCGTGTGTTTATTAACCGATTCTGATAAGTTGGGCTGCATTTCAGGACATCGAAATTTTCACGTACTTTTGCATACCTGGCATCGTCGATGTGAGGCCTTTAGGCAGTTCAACCTCTGACTGCCATTATGGCCCTAATAGACCAAACTATGACTTGTATACACCTTTGGTGGTGTTTTCGTGTGTGTATTAACCGATTCTGATAAGTTGGGCAGCATTTCAGGACATCGAAATTTTCACGTACTTTTGCATACCTGGCATCGTCGATTTGAGGCCTTTAGGCAGTTCAACCTCTGACTGCCATTATGGCCCTAATAGACCAAACTATGACTTGTATACACCTTTGGTGGTGTTTTCGTGTGTGTATTAACCGATTCTGATAAGTTGGGCAGCATTTCAGGACATCGAAATTTTCACGTACTTTTGCATACCTGGCATCGTCGATTTGAGGCCTTTAGGCAGTTCAACCTCTGACTGCCATTATGGCCCTGATAGACCAAACTATGACTTGTATACACCTTTGGTGGTGTTTTCGTGTGTGTATTAACCGATTCTGATAAGTTGGGCAGCATTTCAGGACATCGAAATTTTCACGTACTTTTGCATACCTGGCATCGTCGATTTGAGGCCTTTAGGCAGTTCAACCTCTGACTGCCATTATGGCCCTAATAGACCAAACTATGACTTGTATACACCTTTGGTGGTGTTTTCGTGTGTGTATTAACCGATTCTGATAAGTTGGGCTGCATTTCAGGACATCGAAATTTTCACGTACTTTTGCATACCTGGCATCGTCGATTTGAGGCCTTTAGGCAGTTCAACCTCTGACTGCCATTATGGCCCTAATAGACCAAACTATGACTTGTATACACCTTTGGTGGTGTTTTCGTGTGTGTATTAACCGATTCTGATAAGTTGGGCAGCATTTCGAGACATCGAAATTTTCACGTACTTTTGCATACCTGGCATCGTCGATGTGAGGCCTCTAGGCAGTTCAACCTCTGACTGCCATTATGGCCCTAATAGACCAAACTATGACTTGTATACACCTTTGGTGGTGTTTTCGTGTGTGTATTAACCGATTCTGATAAGTTGGGCAGCATTTCGAGACATCGAAATTTTCACGTACTTTTGCATACCTGTCATCGTCGATTTGAGGCCTTTAGGCAGTTCAACCTCTGATTGCCATTATGGCCCTAATAGACCAAACTATGACTTGTATACACCTTTGGTGCTGTTTTCGTGTGTGTATTAACCGATTCTGATACGCTGGGCTGCATTTCAGGACATCGAAATTTTCACGTACTTTTGCATACCTGGCATCGTCGATGTGAGGCCTTTAGGCTGTTCAACCTCTGACTGCCATTATGGGCCTAATAGACCAAACTATGACTTGTATACACCTTTGGTGGTGTTTTCGTGTGTGTATTAACCGATTCTGATACGCTGGGCTGCATTTCAGGACATCGAAATTTTCACGTACTTTTGCATACCTGGCATCGTCGATGTGAGGCCTCTAGGCAGTTCAACCTCTGACTGCCATTATGGCCCTAATAGACCGAACTATGACTTGTATACACCTTTGGTGGTGTTTTCGTGTGTGTATTAACCGATTCTGATACGCTGGGCTGCATTTCAGACATCGAAATTTTCACGTACTTTTGCATACCTGGCATCGTCGATGTGAGGCCTTTAGGCTGTTCAACCTCTGACTGCCATTATGGGCCTAATAGACCAAACTATGACTTGTATACACCTTTGGTGGTGTTTGCGTGTGTGTATTAACCGATTCTGATACGCTGGGCTGCATTTCAGGACATCGAAATTTTCACGTACTTTTGCATACCTGGCATCGTCGATTTGAGGCCTTTAGGCAGTTCAACCTCTGACTGCCATTATGGCCCTAATAGACCAAACTATGACTTGTATACACCTTTGGTGGTGTTTTCGTGTGTGTATTAACCGATTCTGATAAGTTGGGCAGCATTTCGAGACATCGAAATTTTCACGTACTTTTGCATACCTGGCATCGTCGATGTGAGGCCTCTAGGCAGTTCAACCTCTGACTGCCATTATGGCCCCAATAGACCCAAACTATGACTTGTATACACCTTTGGTGGTGTTTTCGTGTGTGTATTAACCGATTCTGATAAGTTGGGCAGCATTTCAGGACATCGAAATTTTCACGTACTTTTGCATACCTGGCATCGTCGATTTGAGGCCTTTAGGCAGTTCAACCTCTGACTGCCATTATGGCCCTAATAGACCAAACTATGACTTGTATACACCTTTGGTGGTGTTTTCGTGTGTGTATTAACCGATTCTGATAAGTTGGGCAGCATTTTCGAGACATCGAAATTTTCACGTACTTTTGCATACCTGGCATCGTCGATGTGAGGCCTCTAGGCAGTTCAACCTCTGACTGCCATTATGGCCCTAATAGACCAAACTATGACTTGTATACACCTTTGGTGGTGTTTTCGTGTGTGTATTAACCGATTCTGATACGCTGGGCTGCATTTCAGGACATCGACATTTTCACGTACTTTTGCATACCTGCCATCGTCGATTTGAGGCCTTTAGGCAGTTCAACCTCTGACTGCCATTATGGCCCTAATAGACCAAACTATGACTTGTATACACCTTTGGTGGTGTTTTCGTGTGTGTATTAACCGATTCTGATAAGTTGGGCAGCATTTCGAGACATCGAAATTTTCACGTACTTTTGCATACCTGGCATCGTCGATTTGAGGCCTTTAGGCAGTTCAACCTCTGACTGCCATTATGGCCCTAATAGACCAAACTATGACTTGTATACACCTTTGGTGGTGTTTTCGTGTGTGTATTAACCGATTCTGATAAGTTGGGCAGCATTTCGAGACATCGAAATTTTCACGTACTTTTGCATACCTGGCATCGTCGATTTGAGGCCTTTAGACAGTTCAACCTCTGACTGCCATTATGGCCCTAATAGACCAAACTATGACTTGTATACACCTTTGGTGGTGTTTTCGTGTGTGTATTAACCGATTCTGATAAGTTGGGCAGCATTTCAGGACATCGAAATTTTCACGTACTTTTGCATACCTGGCATCGTCGATTTGAGGCCTTTAGGCAGTTCAACCTCTGACTGCCATTATGGCCCTAATAGACCAAACTATGACTTGTATACATCTGTTATGGTGTTTTCGTGTGTGTATTAACCGATTCTGATAAGTTGGGCAGCATTTCAGGACATCGAAATTTTCACGTACTTTTGCATACCTGGCATCGTCGATTTGAGGCCTTTAGGCAGTTCAACCTCTGACTGCCATTATGGCCCTAATAGACCAAACTATGACTTGTATACACCTTTGGTGGTGTTTTCGTGTGTGTATTAACCGATTCTGATAAGTTGGGCAGCATTTCGAGACATCGAAATTTTCACGTACTTTTGCATACCTGTCATCGTCGATTTGAGGCCTTTAGGCAGTTCAACCTCTGATTGCCATTATGGCCCTAATAGACCAAACTATGACTTGTATACACCTTTGGTGCTGTTTTCGTGTGTGTATTAACCGATTCTGATACGCTGGGCTGCATTTCAGGACATCGAAATTTTCACGTACTTTTGCATACCTGGCATCGTCGATGTGAGGCCTTTAGGCTGTTCAACCTCTGACTGCCATTATGGCCTAATAGACCAAACTATGACTTGTATACACCTTTGGTGGTGTTTTCGTGTGTGTATTAACCGATTCTGATACGCTGGGCTGCATTTCAGGACATCGAAATTTTCACGTACTTTTGCATACCTGGCATCGTCGATTTGAGGCCTTTAGGCAGTTCAACCTCAGACTGCCATTATGGCCCTAATAGACCAAACTATGACTTGTATACACCTTTGGTGGTGTTTTCGTGTGTGTATTAACCGATTCTGATAAGTTGGGCAGCATTCGAGACATCGAAATTTTCACGTACTTTTGCATACCTGGCATCGTCGATGTGAGGCCTCTAGGCAGTTCAACCTCTGACTGCTATTATGGCCCTTATAGACCAAACTATGACTTGTATACACCTTTGGTGGTGTTTTCGTGTGTGTATTAACCGATTCTGATAAGTTGGGCTGCATTTTAGGACATCGACATTTTCACGTACTTTTGCATACCTGGCATCGTCGATGTGAGGCCTCTAGGCAGTTCAACCTCTGACTGCCATTATGGCCCTTATAGACCAAACTATGACTTGTATACACCTTTGGTGGTGTTTTCGTGTGTGTATTAACCGATTCTGATACGCTGGGCTGCATTTTAGGACATCGAAATTTTCACGTACTTTTGCATACCTGGCATCGTCGATGTGAGGCCTCTAGGCAGTTCAACCTCTGACTGCCATTATGGCCCTAATAGACCAAACTATGACTTGTATACACCTTTGGAGGTGTTTTCGTGTGTGTATTATCCGATTCTGATAAGTTGGGCAGCATTTCGAGACATCGAAATTTTCACGTACTTTTGCATACCTGGCATCGTCGATGTGAGGCCTCTAGGCAGTTCGACCTCTGACTGCCATTATGGCCCTTATAGACCAAACTATGACTTGTATACACCTTTGGTGGTGTTTTCGTGTGTGTATTAACCAATTCTGATACGCTGGGCTGCATTTTAGGACATCGAAATTTTCACGTACTTTTGCATACCTGGCATCGTCGATGTGAGGCCTCTAGGCAGTTCAACCTCTGACTGCCATTATGGCCCTTATAGACCAAACTATGACTTGTATACACCTTTGGTGGTGTTTTCGTGTGTGTATTAACCGATTGTGATAAGTTGAGCAGCATTTCAGGACATCGAAATTTTCACGTACTTTTGCATACCTGGCATCGTCGATTTGAGGCCTCTAGGCAGTTCAACCTCTGACTGCCATTATGGCCCTTATAGACCAAACTATGACTTGTATACAAATTTGGTGGTGTTTTCGGGTGTGTATTAACCGATTCTGATAAGTTGGGCAGCATTTCGAGACATCGAAATTTTCACGTACTTTTGCATACCTGGCATCGTCGATTTGAGGCCTCTAGGCAGTTCAACCTCTGACTGCCATTATGGCCCTTATAGACCAAACTATGACTTGTATACACCTTTGGTGGTGTTTTCGTGTGTGTATTAACCGATTCTGATACGCTGGGCTGCATTTCAGGACATCGAAATTTTCACGTACTTTTGCATACCTGGCATCGTCGATGTGAGGCCTCTAGGCAGTTCAACCTCTGACTGCCATTATGGCCCTTATAGACCAAACTATGACTTGTATACACGTTTGGTGGTGTTTTCGTGTGTGTATTAACCGATTCTGATACGCTGGGCTGCATTTTAGGACATCGAAATTTTCACGTACTTTTGCATACCTGGCATCGTCGATTTGAGGCCTCTAGGCAATTCAATCTCTGACTGCCATTATGGCCCTTATAGACCAAACTATGACTTGTATACACCTTTGGTGGTGTTTTCGTGTGTGTATTAACCGATTCTGATAAGTTGGGCAGCATTTCGAGACATCGAAATTTTCACATACTTTTGCATACCTGGCATCGTCGATTTGAGGCCTCTAGGCAGTTCAACCTCTGACTGCCATTATGGCCCTTATAGACCAAACTATGACTTGTATACACCTTTGGTGGTGTTTTTGTGTGTGTATTAACCGATTCTGATACGCTGGGCTGCATTTCGAGACATCGAAATTTTCACGTACTTTTGCATACCTGGCATCGTCGATTTGAGGCCTCTAGGCAGTTCAACCTCTGACTGCCATTATGGCCCTTATAGACCAAACTATGACTTGTATACACCTTTGGTGGTGTTTTCGTGTGTGTATTAACCGATTCTGATAAGTTGGGCTTCATTTTAGGACATCGAAATTTTCACGTACTTTTGCATACCTGGCATCGTCGATTTGAGGCCTCTAGGCAGTTCAACCTCTGACTGCCATTATGGCCCTTATAGACCAAACTATGACTTGTATAAACCTTTGGTGGTGTTTTCGTGTGTGTATTAACCGATTCTGATAAGTTGGGCAGCATTTCGAGACATCGAAATTTTCACGTACTTTTGCATACCTGGCATCGTCGATGTGAGGCCTCTAGGCAGTTCAAGCTCTGACTGCCATTATGGCCCTTATAGACCAAACTATGACTTGTATACACCTTTGGTGGTGTTTTCGTGTGTGTATTAACCGATTCTGATACGCTGGGCTGCATTTCAGGACATCGAAATTTTCACGTACTTTTGCATACCTGGCATCGTCGATGTGTGTGCCTCTAGGCAGTTCAACCTCTGACTGCCATTATGGCCCTTATAGACCAAACTATGACTTGTATACACCTTTGGTGGTGTTTTCGTGTGTGTATTAACCGATTCTGATACGCTGGGCTGCATTTCAGGACATCGAAATTTTCACGTACTTTTGCATACCTGGCATCGTCGATTTGAGGCCTCTAGGCAGTTCAACCTCTGACTGCCATTATGGCCCTTATAGACCAAACTATGACTTGTATACACCTTTGGTGGTGTTTTCGTGTGTGTATTAACCGATTCTGATACGCTGGGCTGCATTTTAGGACATCGAAATTTTCACGTACTTTTGCATACCTGGCATCGTCGATGTGAGGCCTCTAGGCAGTTCAACCTCTGACTGCCATTATGGCCCTTATAGACCAAACTATGACTTGTATACACCTTTGGTGGTGTTTTCGTGTGTGTATTAACCGATTCTGATAAGTTGAGCAGCATTTCAGGACATCGAAATTTTCACGTACTTTTGCATACCTGGCATCGTCGATTTGAGGCCTCTAGGCAGTTCAACCTCTGACTGCCATTATGGCCCTTATAGACCAAACTATGACTTGTATACACCTTTGGTGGTGTTTTCGTGTGTGTATTAACCGATTCTGATACGCTGGGCTGCATTTCGAGACATCGAAATTTTCACGTTCTTTTGCATACCTGGCATCGTCGATTTGAGGCCTCTAGGCAGTTCAACCTCTGACTGCCATTATGGCCCTTATAGACCAAACTATGACTTGTATACACCTTTGGTGGTGTTTTCGTGTGTGTATTAACCGATTCTGATACGCTGGGCTGAATTTCAGGACACCGAAATTTTCACGTACTTTTGCATACCTGGCATCGTCGATTTGAGGCCTCTAGGCAGTTCAACCTCTGACTGCCATTATGGCCCTTATAGACCAAACTATGACTTGTATACACCTTTGGTGGTGTTTTCGTGTGTGTATTAACCGATTCTGATACGCTGGGCTGCATTTTAGGACATCGAAATTTTCACGTACTTTTGCATACCTGGCATCGTCGATGTGAGGCCTCTAGGCAGTTCAACCTCTGACTGCCATTATGGCCCTTATAGACCAAACTATGACTTGTATACACCTTTGGTGGTGTTTTCGTGTGTGTATTAACCGATTCTGATAAGTTGGGCCGCATTTCGAGACATCGAAATTTTCACGTACTTTTGCATACCTGGCATCGTCGATTTGATTCCTCTAGGCAGTTCATCCTCTGACTGCCATTATGGCCCTTATAGACCAAACTATGACTTGTATACACCTTTGGTGGTGTTTTCGTGTGTGTATTAACCGATTCTGATATGCTGGGCTGCATTTCGAGACATCGAAATTTTCACGTACTTTTGCATACCTGGCATCGTCGATTTGAGGCCTCTAGGCAGTTCAACCTCTGACTGCCATTATGGCCCTTATATACCAAACTATGACTTGTATACACCTTTGGTGGTGTTTTCGTGTGTGTATTAACCGATTCTGATACGCTGGGCTGCATTTCAGGACATCGAAATTTTCACGTACTTTTGCATACCTGGCATCGTCGATTTGAGGCCTCTAGGCAGTTCAACCTCTGACTGCCATTATGGCCCTTATAGACCAAACTATGACTTGTATACACCTTTGGTGGTGTTTTCGTGTGTGTATTAACCGATTCTGATACGCTGGGCTGCATTTTAGGACATCGAAATTTTCACGTACTTTTGCATACCTGGCATCGTCGATGTGAGGCCTCTAGGCAGTTCAACCTCTGACTGGCATTATGGCCCTTATAGACCAAACTATGACTTGTATACACCTTTGGTGGTGTTTTCGTGTGTGTATTAACCGATTCTGATAAGTTGAGCAGCATTTCAGGACATCGAAATTTTCACGTACTTTTGCATACCTGGCATCGTCGATTTGAGGCCTCTAGGCAGTTCAACCTCTGACTGCCATTATGGCCCTTATAGACCAAACTATGACTTGTATACACCTTTGGTGGTGTTTTCGTGTGTGTATTAACCGATTCTGATACGCTGGGCTGCATTTCGAGACATCGAAATTTTCACGTTCTTTTGCATACCTGGCATCGTCGATTTGAGGCCTCTAGGCAGTTCAACCTCTGACTGCCATTATGGCCCTTATAGACCAAACTATGACTTGTATACACCTTTGGTGGTGTTTTCGTGTGTGTATTAACCGATTCTGATACGCTGGGCTGCATTTCAGGACATCGAAATTTTCACGTACTTTTGCATACCTGGCATCGTCGATTTGAGGCCTCTAGGCAGTTCAACCTCTGACTGCCATTATGGCCCTTATACACCAAACTATGACTTGTATACACCTTTGGTGGTGTTTTCGTGTGTGTATTAACCGATTCTGATACGCTGGGCTGCATTTTAGGACATCGAAATTTTCACGTACTTTTGCATACCTGGCATCGTCGATGTGAGGCCTCTAGGCAGTTCAACCTCTGACTGCCATTATGGCCCTTATAGACCAAACTATGACTTGTATACACCTTTGGTGGTGTTTCCGTGTGTGTATTAACCGATTCTGATAAGTTGGGCAGCATTTCGAGACATCGAAATTTTCACGTACTTTTGCATACCTGGCATCGTCGATTTGAGGCCTCTAGGCAGTTCAACCTCTGACTGCCATTATGGCCCTTATAGACCAAACTATGACTTGTATACACCTTTGGTGGTGTTTTCGTGTGTGTATTAACCGATTCTGATAAGTTGGGCAGCATTTCGAGTCATCAAAATTTTCACGTACTTTTGCATACCTGGCATCGTCGATGTGAGGCCTCTAGGCAGTTCAACCTCTGACTGCCATTATGGCCCTAATACACCAAACTATGACTTGTATACACCTTTGGTGGTGTTTTCGTGTGTGTATTAACCGATTCTGATAAGTTGGGCAGCATTTCGAGTCATCGAAATTTTCACGTACTTTTGCATACCTGGCATCGTCGATTTGAGGCCTTTAGGCAGTTCAACCTCTGACTGCCATTATGGCCCTAATAGACCAAACTATGACTTGTATACACTTTTGGTGGTGTTTTCGTGTGTGTATTAACCGATTCTGATACGCTGGGCTGCATTTCAGGACATCGAAATTTTCACGTACTTTTGCATCAAAAGTTCACGTACTGGCATCGTCGATTTGAGGCCTTTAGGCAGTTCAACCTCTGACTGCCATTATGGCCCTAATAGACCAAAGTATGACTTGTATACACCTTTGGTGGTGTTTTCGTGCGTGTATTAACGTGTATACACGATTCGTATAAGTTGGGCAGGATTTCGAGACATCGAAATTTTCACGTACTTTTGCATACTTGGCATCGTCGATTGAGGCCTTTAGGCAGTTCAACCTCTGACTGCATTATGGCCCTAATAGACCAAACTATGACTTGTATACACCTTTGGTGGTGTTTTCGTGTGTGTATTAACCGATTCTGATAAGTTGGGCAGCATTTCGAGTCATCGAAATTTTCACGTACTTTTGCATACCTGGCATCGTCGATTTGAGGCCTTTAGGCAGTTCAACCTCTGACTGCCATTATGGCCCTAATAGACCAAACTATGACTTGTATACACCTTTGGTGGTGTTTTCGTGTGTGTATTAACCGATTCTGATACGCTGGGCTGCATTTCAGGACATCGAAATTTTCACGTACTTTTGCATCAAAAGTTCACGTACTGGCATCGTCGATTTGAGGCCTTTAGGCAGTTCAACCTCTGACTGCCATTATGGCCCTAATAGACCAAAGTATGACTTGTATACACCTTTGGTGGTGTTTTCGTGCGTGTATTAACGTGTATACACGATTCGTATAAGTTGGGCAGGATTTCGAGACATCGAAATTTTCACGTACTTTTGCATACTTGGCATCGTCGATTTGAGGCCTCTAGGCAGTTCAACCTCTGACTGCCATTATGGCCCTAATAGACCAAACTATGACTTGTATACACCTGTTATGGTGTTTTCGTGTGTGTATTAAACGATTCTGATAAGTTGGGCAGCATTTCGAGACATCGAAATTTTCACGTACTTTTGCATACCTGGCATCGTCGATGTGAGGCCTCTAGGCAGTTCAACCTCTGACTGCCATTATGGCCCTAATAGACCAAACTATGACTTGTATACACCTTTGGTGGTGTTTTCGTGTGTGTATTAACCGATTCTGATACGCTGGGCTGCATTTCAGGACATCGAAATTTTCACGTACTTTTGCATACCTGGCATCGTCGATGTGAGGCCTTTAGGCAGTTCAACCTCTGACTGCCATTATGGCCCTAATAGACCAAACTATGACTTGTATACACCTTTGGTGGTGTTTTCGTGTGTTTATTAACCGATTCTGATAAGTTGGGCTGCATTTCAGGACATCGAAATTTTCACGTACTTTTGCATACCTGGCATCGTCGATGTGAGGCCTTTAGGCAGTTCAACCTCTGACTGCCATTATGGCCCTAATAGACCAAACTATGACTTGTATACACCTTTGGTGGTGTTTTCGTGTGTGTATTAACCGATTCTGATAAGTTGGGCAGCATTTCAGGACATCGAAATTTTCACGTACTTTTGCATACCTGGCATCGTCGATTTGAGGCCTTTAGGCAGTTCAACCTCTGACTGCCATTATGGCCCTAATAGACCAAACTATGACTTGTATACACCTTTGGTGGTGTTTTCGTGTGTGTATTAACCGATTCTGATAAGTTGGGCAGCATTTCAGGACATCGAAATTTTCACGTACTTTTGCATACCTGGCATCGTCGATTTGAGGCCTTTAGGCAGTTCAACCTCTGACTGCCATTATGGCCCTGATAGACCAAACTATGACTTGTATACACCTTTGGTGGTGTTTTCGTGTGTGTATTAACCGATTCTGATACGCTGGGCTGCATTTTAGGACATCGAAATTTTCACGTACTTTTGCATACCTGGCATCGTCGATGTGAGGCCTCTAGGCAGTTCAACCTCTGACTGCCATTATGGCCCTTATAGACCAAACTATGACTTGTATACACCTTTGGTGGTGTTTTCGTGTGTGTATTAACCGATTCTGATAAGTTGGGCAGCATTTCAGGACATCGAAATTTTCACGTACTTTTGCATACCTGGCATCGTCGATTTGAGGCCTTTAGGCAGTTCAACCTCTGACTGCCATTATGGCCCTAATAGACCAAACTATGACTTGTATACACCTTTGGTGGTGTTTTCGTGTGTGTATTAACCGATTCTGATAAGTTGGGCAGCATTTCAGGACATCGAAATTTTCACGTACTTTTGCATACCTGGCATCGTCGATTTGAGGCCTTTAGGCAGTTCAACCTCTGACTGCCATTATGGCCCTAATAGACCAAACTATGACTTGTATACACCTTTGGTGGTGTTTTCGTGTGTGTATTAACCGATTCTGATAAGTTGGGCAGCATTTCGAGACATCGAAATTTTCACGTACTTTTGCATACCTGGCATCGTCGATGTGAGGCCTCTAGGCAGTTCAACCTCTGACTGCCATTATGGCCCTAATAGACCAAACTATGACTTGTATACACCTTTGGTGGTGTTTTCGTGTGTGTATTAACCGATTCTGATAAGTTGGGCAGCATTTCGAGACATCGAAATTTTCACGTACTTTTGCATACCTGTCATCGTCGATTTGAGGCCTTTAGGCAGTTCAACCTCTGATTGCCATTATGGCCCTAATAGACCAAACTATGACTTGTATACACCTTTGGTGCTGTTTTCGTGTGTGTATTAACCGATTCTGATACGCTGGGCTGCATTTCAGGACATCGAAATTTTCACGTACTTTTGCATACCTGGCATCGTCGATGTGAGGCCTTTAGGCTGTTCAACCTCTGACTGCCATTATGGGCCTAATAGACCAAACTATGACTTGTATACACCTTTGGTGGTGTTTTCGTGTGTGTATTAACCGATTCTGATACGCTGGGCTGCATTTCAGGACATCGAAATTTTCACGTACTTTTGCATACCTGGCATCGTCGATGTGAGGCCTCTACGCAGTTCAACCTCTGACTGCCATTATGGCCCTAATAGACCGAACTATGACTTGTATACACCTTTGGTGGTGTTTTCGTGTGTGTATTAACCGATTCTGATACGCTGGGCTGCATTTCAGGACATCGAAATTTTCACGTACTTTTGCATACCTGGCATCGTCGATGTGAGGCCTTTAGGCTGTTCAACCTCTGACTGCCATTATGGGCCTAATAGACCAAACTATGACTTGTATACACCTTTGGTGGTGTTTGCGTGTGTGTATTAACCGATTCTGATACGCTGGGCTGCATTTCAGGACATCGAAATTTTCACGTACTTTTGCATACCTGGCATCGTCGATTTGAGGCCTTTAGGCAGTTCAACCTCTGACTGCCATTATGGCCCTAATAGACCAAACTATGACTTGTATACACCTTTGGTGGTGTTTTCGTGTGTGTATTAACCGATTCTGATAAGTTGGGCAGCATTTCGAGACATCGAAATTTTCACGTACTTTTGCATACCTGGCATCGTCGATGTGAGGCCTCTAGGCAGTTCAACCTCTGACTGCCATTATGGCCCCAATAGACCAAACTATGACTTGTATACACCTTTGGTGGTGTTTTCGTGTGTGTATTAACCGATTCTGATAAGTTGGGCAGCATTTCAGGACATCGAAATTTTCACGTACTTTTGCATACCTGGCATCGTCGATTTGAGGCCTTTAGGCAGTTCAACCTCTGACTGCCATTATGGCCCTAATAGACCAAACTATGACTTGTATACACCTTTGGTGGTGTTTTCGTGTGTGTATTAACCGATTCTGATAAGTTGGGCAGCATTTCGAGACATCGAAATTTTCACGTACTTTTGCATACCTGGCATCGTCGATGTGAGGCCTCTAGGCAGTTCAACCTCTGACTGCCATTATGGCCCTAATAGACCAAACTATGACTTGTATACACCTTTGGTGGTGTTTTCGTGTGTGTATTAACCGATTCTGATACGCTGGGCTGCATTTCAGGACATCGACATTTTCACGTACTTTTGCATACCTGCCATCGTCGATTTGAGGCCTTTAGGCAGTTCAACCTCTGACTGCCATTATGGCCCTAATAGACCAAACTATGACTTGTATACACCTTTGGTGGTGTTTTCGTGTGTGTATTAACCGATTCTGATAAGTTGGGCAGCATTTCGAGACATCGAAATTTTCACGTACTTTTGCATACCTGGCATCGTCGATTTGAGGCCTTTAGGCAGTTCAACCTCTGACTGCCATTATGGCCCTAATAGACCAAACTATGACTTGTATACACCTTTGGTGGTGTTTTCGTGTGTGTATTAACCGATTCTGATAAGTTGGGCAGCATTTCGAGACATCGAAATTTTCACGTACTTTTGCATACCTGGCATCGTCGATTTGAGGCCTTTAGACAGTTCAACCTCTGACTGCCATTATGGCCCTAATAGACCAAACTATGACTTGTATACACCTTTGGTGGTGTTTTCGTGTGTGTATTAACCGATTCTGATAAGTTGGGCAGCATTTCAGGACATCGAAATTTTCACGTACTTTTGCATACCTGGCATCGTCGATTTGAGGCCTTTAGGCAGTTCAACCTCTGACTGCCATTATGGCCCTAATAGACCAAACTATGACTTGTATACATCTGTTATGGTGTTTTCGTGTGTGTATTAACCGATTCTGATAAGTTGGGCAGCATTTCGAGACATCGAAATTTTCACGTACTTTTGCATACCTGGCATCGTCGATGTGAGGCCTCTAGGCAGTTCAACCTCTGACTGCCATTATGGCCCTAATAGACCAAACTATGACTTGTATACACCTTTGGTGGTGTTTTCGTGTGTGTATTAACCGATTCTGATACGCTGGGCTGCATTTCAGGACATCGAAATTTTCACGTACTTTTGCATACCTGGCATCGTCGATGTGAGGCCTTTAGGCAGCTCAACCTCTGACTGCCATTATGGCCCTAATAGACCAAACTATGACTTGTATACACCTTTGGTGGTGTTTTCGTGTGTGTATTAACCGATTCTGATACGCTGGGCTGCATTTCAGGACATCGAAATTTTCACGTACTTTTGCATACCTGGCATCGTCGATGTGAGGCCTCTAGGCAGTTCAACCTCTGACTGCCATTATGGCCCTAATAGACCGAACTATGACTTGTATACACCTTTGGTGGTGTTTTCGTGTGTGTATTAACCGATTCTGATACGCTGGGCTGCATTTCAGGACATCGAAATTTTCACGTACTTTTGCATACCTGGCATCGTCGATGTGAGGCCTTTAGGCTGTTCAACCTCTGACTGCCATTATGGCCCTAATAGACCAAACTATGACTTGTATACACCTTTGGTGGTGTTTTCGTGTGTGTATTAACCGATTCTGATAAGTTGGGCAGCATTTCAGGACATCGAAATTTTCACGTACTTTTGCATACCTGGCATCGTCGATTTGAGGCCTTTAGACAGTTCAACCTCTGACTGCCATTATGGCCCTAATAGACCAAACTATGACTTGTATACACCTTTGGTGGTGTTTTCGTGTGTGTATTAACCGATTCTGATAAGTTGGGCAGCATTTCAGGACATCGAAATTTTCACGTACTTTTGCATACCTGGCATCGTCGATTTGAGGCCTTTAGGCAGTTCAACCTCTGACTGCCATTATGGCCCTAATAGACCAAACTATGACTTGTATACATCTGTTATGGTGTTTTCGTGTGTGTATTAACCGATTCTGATAAGTTGGGCAGCATTTCGAGACATCGAAATTTTCACGTACTTTTGCATACCTGGCATCGTCGATGTGAGGCCTCTAGGCAGTTCAACCTCTGACTGCCATTATGGCCCTAATAGACCAAACTATGACTTGTATACACCTTTGGTGGTGTTTTCGTGTGTGTATTAACCGATTCTGATACGCTGGGCTGCATTTCAGGACATCGAAATTTTCACGTACTTTTGCATACCTGGCATCGTCGATGTGAGGCCTTTAGGCAGCTCAACCTCTGACTGCCATTATGGCCCTAATAGACCAAACTATGACTTGTATACACCTTTGGTGGTGTTTTCGTGTGTGTATTAACCGATTCTGATACGCTGGGCTGCATTTCAGGACATCGAAATTTTCACGTACTTTTGCATACCTGGCATCGTCGATGTGAGGCCTCTAGGCAGTTCAACCTCTGACTGCCATTATGGCCCTAATAGACCGAACTATGACTTGTATACACCTTTGGTGGTGTTTTCGTGTGTGTATTAACCGATTCTGATACGCTGGGCTGCATTTCAGGACATCGAAATTGTCACGTACTTTTGCATACCTGGCATCGTCGATGTGAGGCCTTTAGGCTGTTCAACCTCTGACTGCCATTATGGCCCTAATAGACCAAACTATGACTTGTATACACCTTTGGTGGTGTTTTCGTGTGTGTATTAACCGATTCTGATAAGTTGGGCAGCATTTCAGGACATCGAAATTTTCACGTACTTTTGCATACCTGGCATCGTCGATTTGAGGCCTTTAGGCAGTTCAACCTCTGATTGCCATTATGGCCCTAATAGACCAAACTATGACTTGTATACACCTTTGGTGGTGTTTTCGTGTGTGTATTAACCGATTCTGATACGCTGGGCTGCATTTCAGGACATTGAAATTTTCACGTACTTTTGCATACCTGGCATCGTCGATGTGAGGCCTCTAGGCAGTTCAACCTCTGACTGCCATTATGGCCCTAATAAACCAAACTATGACTTGTATACACCTTTGGTGGTGTTTTCGTGTGTGTATTAACCGATTCTGATACGCTGGGCTGCATTTCAGGACATCTAAATTTTCACGTACTTTTGCATACCTGGCATCGTCGATGTGAGGCCTTTAGGCTGTTCAACCTCTGACTGCCATTATGGGCCTAATAGACCAAACTATGACTTGTATACACCTTTGGTGGTGTTTTCGTGTGTGTATTAACCGATTCTGATACGCTGGGCTGCATTTCAGGACATCGAAATTTTCACGTACTTTTGCATACCTGGCATCGTCGATGTGAGGCCTTTAGGCTGTTCAACCTCTGACTGCCATTATGGGCCTAATAGACCAAACTATGACTTGTATACACCTTTGGTGGTGTTTTCGTGTGTGTATTAACCGATTCTGATACGCTGGGCTGCATTTCAGGACATCGAAATTTTCACGTACTTTTGCATACCTGGCATCGTCGATTTGAGGCCTTTAGGCAGTTCAACCTCTGACTGCCATTATGGCCCTAATAGACCAAACTATGACTTGTATACACCTTTGGTGGTGTTTTCGTGTGTGTATTAACCGATTCTGATAAGTTGGGCAGCATTTCGAGACATCGAAATTTTCACGTACTTTTGCATACCTGGCATCGTCGATGTGAGGCCTCTAGGCAGTTCAACCTCTGACTGCCATTATGGCCCTTATAGACCAAACTATGACTTGTATACACCTTTGGTGGTGTTTTCGTGTGTGTATTAACCGATTCTGATAAGTTGGGCAGCATTTCAGGACATCGAAATTTTCACGTACTTTTGCATACCTGGCATCGTCGATTTGAGGCCTTTAGGCAGTTCAACCTCTGACTGCCATTATGGCCCTAATAGACCAAACTATGACTTGTATACACCTTTGGTGGTGTTTTCGTGTGTGTATTAACCGATTCTGATAAGTTGGGCAGCATTTCGAGACATCGACATTTTCACGTACTTTTGCATACCTGGCATCGTCGATGTGAGGCCTCTAGGCAGTTCAACCTCTGACTGCCATTATGGCCCTAATAGACCAAACTATGACTTGTATACACCTTTGGTGGTGTTTTCGTGTGTGTATTAACCGATTCTGATACGCTGGGCTGCATTTCAGGACATCGAAATTTTCAAGTACTTTTGCATACCTGGCATCGTCGATTTGAGGCCTTTAGGCAGTTCAACCTCTGACTGCCATTATGGCCCTAATAGACCAAACTATGACTTGTATACACCTTTGGTGGTGTTTTCGTGTGTGTATTAACCGATTCTGATAAGTTGGGCAGCATTTCAGGACATCGAAATTTTCACGTACTTTTGCATACCTGGCATCGTCGATGTGAGGCCTCTAGGCAGTTCAACCTCTGACTGCCATTATGGCCCTAATAGACCAAACTATGACTTGTATACACCTTTGGTGGTGTTTTCGTGTGTGTATTAACCGATTCTGATAAGTTGGGCAGCATTTCAGGACATCGAAATTTTCACGTACTTTTGCATACCTGGCATCGTCGATTTGAGGCCTTTAGGCAGTTCAACCTCTGACTGCCATTATGGCCCTAATAGACCAAACTATGACTTGTATACACCTTTGGTGGTGTTTTCGTGTGTGTATTAACCGATTCTGATAAGTTGGGCATAAGTTGGGTACTTTTGCATACCTGGCATCGTCGATGTGAGGCCTCTAGGCAGTTCAACCTCTGACTGCCATTATGGCCCTAATAGACCAAACTATGACTTGTATACACCTTTGGTGGTGTTTTCGTGTGTGTATTAACCGATTCTGATACGCTGGGCTGAATTTCAGGACATCGAAATTTTCACGTACTTTTGCATACCTGGCATCGTCGATGTGAGGCCTTTAGGCTGTTCAACCTCTGACTGCCATTATGGGCCTAATAGACCAAACTATGAATTGTATACACCTTTGGTGGTGTTTTCGTGTGTGTATTAACCGATTCTGATACGCTGGGCTGCATTTCAGGACATCGAAATTTTTACGTACTTTTGCATACCTGGCATCGTCGATGTGAGGCCTCTAGTCAGTTCAACCTCTGACTGCCATTATGGCCCTTATAGACCAAACTATGACTTGTATACACCTTTGGTGGTGTTTTCGTGTGTGTATTAACCGATTCTGATAAGTTGGTCAGCATTTCAGGACATCGAAATTTTCAAGTACTTTTGCATACCTGGCATCGTCGATTTGAGGCCTTTAGGCAGTTCAACCTCTGACTGCCATTATGGCCCTAATAGACCAAACTATGACTTGTATACACCTTTGGTGGTGTTTTCGTGTGTGTATTAACCGATTCTGATAAGTTGGGCAGCATTTCGAGACATCGAAATTTTCACGTACTTTTGCATACCTGGCATCGTCGATGTGAGGCCTCTAGGCAGTTCAACCTCTGACTGCCATTATGGCCCTAATAGACCAAACTATGACTTGTATACACCTTTGGTGGTGTTTTCGTGTGTGTATTAACCGATTCTGATACGCTGGGCTGCATTTCAGGACATCGACATTTTCACGTACTTTTGCATACCTGCCATCGTCGATTTGAGGCCTTTAGGCAGTTCAACCTCTGACTGCCATTATGGCCCTAATAGACCAAACTATGACTTGTATACACCTTTGGTGGTGTTTTCGTGTGTGTATTAACCGATTCTGATAAGTTGGGCAGCATTTCGAGACATCGAAATTTTCACGTACTTTTGCATACCTGGCATCGTCGATTTGAGGCCTTTAGGCAGTTCAACCTCTGACTGCCATTATGGCCCTAATAGACCAAACTATGACTTGTATACACCTTTGGTGGTGTTTTCGTGTGTGTATTAACCGATTCTGATAAGTTGGGCAGCATTTCGAGACATCGAAATTTTCACGTACTTTTGCATACCTGGCATCGTCGATTTGAGGCCTTTAGACAGTTCAACCTCTGACTGCCATTATGGCCCTAATAGACCAAACTATGACTTGTATACACCTTTGGTGGTGTTTTCGTGTTTGTATTAACCGATTCTGATAAGTTGGGCAGCATTTCAGGACATCGAAATTTTCACGTACTTTTGCATACCTGGCATCGTCGATTTGAGGCCTTTAGGCAGTTCAACCTCTGACTGCCATTATGGCCCTAATAGACCAAACTATGACTTGTATACATCTGTTATGGTGTTTTCGTGTGTGTATTAACCGATTCTGATAAGTTGGGCAGCATTTCGAGACATCGAAATTTTCACGTACTTTTGCATACCTGGCATCGTCGATGTGAGGCCTCTAGGCAGTTCAACCTCTGACTGCCATTATGGCCCTAATAGACCAAACTATGACTTGTATACACCTTTGGTGGTGTTTTCGTGTGTGTATTAACCGATTCTGATAAGTTGGGCAGCATTTCAGGACATCGAAATTTTCACGTACTTTTGCATACCTGGCATCGTCGATTTGAGGCCTTTAGGCAGTTCAACCTCTGACTGCCATTATGGCCCTAATAGACCAAACTATGACTTGTATACACCTTTGGTGGTGTTTTCGTGTGTGTATTAACCGATTCTGATAGGCCTCTAGGCAGTTCAACCTCTGACTGCCATTATGGCCCTAATAGACCAAACTATGACTTGTATACACCTTTGGTGGTGTTTTCGTGTGTGTATTAACCGATTCTGATACGCTGGGCTGAATTTCAGGACATCGAAATTTTCACGTACTTTTGCATACCTGGCATCGTCGATGTGAGGCCTTTAGGCTGTTCAACCTCTGACTGCCATTATGGGCCTAATAGACCAAACTATGAATTGTATACACCTTTGGTGGTGTTTTCGTGTGTGTATTAACCGATTCTGATACGCTGGGCTGCATTTCAGGACATCGAAATTTTCACGTACTTTTGCATACCTGGCATCGTCGATGTGAGGCCTTTAGGCTGTTCAACCTCTGACTGCCATTATGGCCCTAATAGACCAAACTATGACTTGTATACACCTTTGGTGGTGTTTCATGTGTGTATTAACCGATTCTGATAAGTTGGGCAGCATTTCAGGACATCGAAATTTTCACGTACTTTTGCATACCTGGCATCGTCGATTTGAGGCCTTTAGGCAGTTCAACCTCTGACTGCCATTATGGCCCTAATAGACCAAACTATGACTTGTATACATCTGTTATGGTGTTTTCGTGTGTGTATTAACCGATTCTGATAAGTTGGGCAGCATTTCGAGACATCGAAATTTTCACGTACTTTTGCATACCTGGCATCGTCGATGTGAGGCCTCTAGGCAGTTCAACCTCTGACTGCCATTATGGCCCTAATAGACCAAACTATGACTTGTATACACCTTTGGTGGTGTTTTCGTGTGTGTATTAACCGATTCTGATAAGTTGGGCAGCATTTCAGGACATCGAAATTTTCACGTACTTTTGCATACCTGGCATCGTCGATTTGAGGCCTTTAGGCAGTTCAACCTCTGACTGCCATTATGGCCCTAATAGACCAAACTATGACTTGTATACACCTTTGGTGGTGTTTTCGTGTGTGTATTAACCGATTCTGATAAGTTGGGCATAAGTTGGGTACTTTTGCATACCTGGCATCGTCGATGTGAGGCCTCTAGGCAGTTCAACCTCTGACTGCCATTATGGCCCTAATAGACCAAACTATGACTTGTATACACCTTTGGTGGTGTTTTCGTGTGTGTATTAACCGATTCTGATACGCTGGGCTGAATTTCAGGACATCGAAATTTTCACGTACTTTTGCATACCTGGCATCGTCGATGTGAGGCCTTTAGGCTGTTCAACCTCTGACTGCCATTATGGGCCTAATAGACCAAACTATGAATTGTATACACCTTTGGTGGTGTTTTCGTGTGTGTATTAACCGATTCTGATACGCTGGGCTGCATTTCAGGACATCGAAATTTTCACGTACTTTTGCATACCTGGCATCGTCGATGTGAGGCCTCTAGGCAGTTCAACCTCTGACTGCCATTATGGCCCTAATAGACCGAACTATGACTTGTATACACCTTTGGTGGTGTTTTCGTGTGTGTATTAACCGATTCTGATACGCTGGGCTGCATTTCAGGACATCGAAATTTTCACGTACTTTTGCATACCTGGCATCGTCGATGTGAGGCCTTTAGGCTGTTCAACCTCTGACTGCCATTATGGCCCTAATAGACCAAACTATGACTTGTATACACCTTTGGTGGTGTTTTCGTGTGTGTATTAACCGATTCTGATAAGTTGGGCAGCATTTCAGGACATCGAAATTTTCACGTACTTTTGCATACCTGGCATCGTCGATTTGAGGCCTTTAGACAGTTCAACCTCTGACTGCCATTATGGCCCTAATAGACCAAACTATGACTTGTATACACCTTTGGTGGTGTTTTCGTGTGTGTATTAACCGATTCTGATAAGTTGGGCAGCATTTCAGGACATCGAAATTTTCACGTACTTTTGCATACCTGGCATCGTCGATTTGAGGCCTTTAGGCAGTTCAACCTCTGACTGCCATTATGGCCCTAATAGACCAAACTATGACTTGTATACATCTGTTATGGTGTTTTCGTGTGTGTATTAACCGATTCTGATAAGTTGGGCAGCATTTCGAGACATCGAAATTTTCACGTACTTTTGCATACCTGGCATCGTCGATGTGAGGCCTCTAGGCAGTTCAACCTCTGACTGCCATTATGGCCCTAATAGACCAAACTATGACTTGTATACACCTTTGGTGGTGTTTTCGTGTGTGTATTAACCGATTCTGATACGCTGGGCTGCATTTCAGGACATCGAAATTTTCACGTACTTTTGCATACCTGGCATCGTCGATGTGAGGCCTTTAGGCAGCTCAACCTCTGACTGCCATTATGGCCCTAATAGACCAAACTATGACTTGTATACACCTTTGGTGGTGTTTTCGTGTGTGTATTAACCGATTCTGATACGCTGGGCTGCATTTCAGGACATCGAAATTTTCACGTACTTTTGCATACCTGGCATCGTCGATGTGAGGCCTCTAGGCAGTTCAACCTCTGACTGCCATTATGGCCCTAATAGACCGAACTATGACTTGTATACACCTTTGGTGGTGTTTTCGTGTGTGTATTAACCGATTCTGATACGCTGGGCTGCATTTCAGGACATCGAAATTTTCACGTACTTTTGCATACCTGGCATCGTCGATGTGAGGCCTTTAGGCTGTTCAACCTCTGACTGCCATTATGGCCCTAATAGACCAAACTATGACTTGTATACACCTTTGGTGGTGTTTTCGTGTGTGTATTAACCGATTCTGATAAGTTGGGCAGCATTTCAGGACATCGAAATTTTCACGTACTTTTGCATACCTGGCATCGTCGATTTGAGGCCTTTAGGCAGTTCAACCTCTGATTGCCATTATGGCCCTAATAGACCAAACTATGACTTGTATACACCTTTGGTGGTGTTTTCGTGTGTGTATTAACCGATTCTGATACGCTGGGCTGCATTTCAGGACATTGAAATTTTCACGTACTTTTGCATACCTGGCATCGTCGATGTGAGGCCTCTAGGCAGTTCAACCTCTGACTGCCATTATGGCCCTAATAAACCAAACTATGACTTGTATACACCTTTGGTGGTGTTTTCGTGTGTGTATTAACCGATTCTGATACGCTGGGCTGCATTTCAGGACATCTAAATTTTCACGTACTTTTGCATACCTGGCATCGTCGATGTGAGGCCTTTAGGCTGTTCAACCTCTGACTGCCATTATGGGCCTAATAGACCAAACTATGACTTGTATACACCTTTGGTGGTGTTTTCGTGTGTGTATTAACCGATTCTGATACGCTGGGCTGCATTTCAGGACATCGAAATTTTCACGTACTTTTGCATACCTGGCATCGTCGATGTGAGGCCTTTAGGCAGTTCAACCTCTGACTGCCATTATGGGCCTAATAGACCAAACTATGAATTGTATACACCTTTGGTGGTGTTTTCGTGTGTGTATTAACCGATTCTGATACGCTGGGCTGCATTTCAGGACATCGAAATTTTCACGTACTTTTGCATACCTGGCATCGTCGATGTGAGGCCTTTAGGCTGTTCAACCTCTGACTGCCATTATGGGCCTAATAGACCAAACTATGACTTGTATACACCTTTGGTGGTGTTTTCGTGTGTGTATTAACCGATTCTGATACGCTGGGCTGCATTTCAGGACATCGAAATTTTCACGTACTTTTGCATACCTGGCATCGTCGATTTGAGGCCTTTAGGCAGTTCAACCTCTGACTGCCATTATGGCCCTAATAGACCAAACTATGACTTGTATACACCTTTGGTGGTGTTTTCGTGTGTGTATTAACCGATTCTGATAAGTTGGGCAGCATTTCGAGACATCGAAATTTTCACGTACTTTTGCATACCTGGCATCGTCGATGTGAGGCCTCTAGGCAGTTCAACCTCTGACTGCCATTATGGCCCTTATAGACCAAACTATGACTTGTATACACCTTTGGTGGTGTTTTCGTGTGTGTATTAACCGATTCTGATAAGTTGGGCAGCATTTCAGGACATCGAAATTTTCACGTACTTTTGCATACCTGGCATCGTCGATTTGAGGCCTTTAGGCAGTTCAACCTCTGACTGCCATTATGGCCCTAATAGACCAAACTATGACTTGTATACACCTTTGGTGGTGTTTTCGTGTGTGTATTAACCGATTCTGATAAGTTGGGCATAAGTTGGGTACTTTTGCATACCTGGCATCGTCGATGTGAGGCCTCTAGGCAGTTCAACCTCTGACTGCCATTATGGCCCTAATAGACCAAACTATGACTTGTATACACCTTTGGTGGTGTTTTCGTGTGTGTATTAACCGATTCTGATACGCTGGGCTGAATTTCAGGACATCGAAATTTTCACGTACTTTTGCATACCTGGCATCGTCGATGTGAGGCCTTTAGGCTGTTCAACCTCTGACTGCCATTATGGGCCTAATAGACCAAACTATGAATTGTATACACCTTTGGTGGTGTTTTCGTGTGTGTATTAACCGATTCTGATACGCTGGGCTGCATTTCAGGACATCGAAATTTTCACGTACTTTTGCATACCTGGCATCGTCGATGTGAGACCTCTAGGCAGTTCAACCTCTGACTGCCATTATGGCCCTTATAGACCAAACTATGACTTGTATACACCTTTGGTGGTGTTTTCGTGTGTGTATTAACCGATTCTGATAAGTTGGTCAGCATTTCGAGACATCGAAATTTTCACGTACTTTTGCATACCTGGCATCGTCGATGTGAGGCCTTTAGGCAGTTCAACCTCTGACTGCCATTATGGCCCTAATAGACTAAACTATGACTTGTATACACCTTTGGTGGTGTTTTCGTGTGTGTATTAACCGATTCTGATAAGTTGGGCAGCATTTCGAGACATCGAAATTTTCACGTACTTTTGCATACCTGGCATCGTCGATTTGAGGCCTTTAGGCAGTTCAACCTCTGACTGCCATTATGGTCCTAATAGACCAAACTATGACTTGTATACACCTTTGGTGGTGTTTTCGTGTGTGTATTAACCGATTCTGATACGCTGGGCTGCATTTCAGGACATCGAAATTTTCACGTACTTTTGCATACCTGGCATCGTCGATGTGAGGCCTCTAGGCAGTTCAACCTCTGACTGCCATTATGGCCCTAATAGACCAAACTATGACTTGTATACACCTTTGGTGGTGTTTTCGTGTGTGTATTAACCGATTCTGATAAGTTGGGCATAAGTTGGGTACTTTTGCATACCTGGCATCGTCGATGTGAGGCCTCTAGGCAGTTCAACCTCTGACTGCCATTATGGCCCTAATAGACCAAACTATGACTTGTATACACCTTTGGTGGTGTTTTCGTGTGTGTATTAACCGATTCTGATAAGTTGGGCAGCATTTCGAGACATCGAAATTTTCACGTACTTTTGCATACCTGGCATCGTCGATGTGAGGCCTCTAGGCAGTTCAACCTCTGACTGCCATTATGGCCCTAATAGACCAAACTATGACTTGTATACACCTTTGGTGGTGTTTTCGTGTGTGTATTAACCGATTCTGATACGCTGGGCTGCATTTCAGGACATCGAAATTTTCACGTACTTTTGCATACCTGGCATCGTCGATGTGAGGCCTTTAGGCAGTTCAACCTCTGACTGCCATTATGGGCCTAATAGACCAAACTATGACTTGTATACACCTTTGGTGGTGTTTTCGTGTGTGTATTAACCGATTCTGATAAGTTGGGCAGCATTTCGAGACATCGAAATTTTCACGTACTTTTGCATACCTGGCATCGTCGATGTGAGGCCTCTAGGCAGTTCAACCTCTGACTGCCATTATGGCCCTAATAAACCAAACTATGACTTGTATACACCTTTGGTGGTGTTTTCGTGTGTGTATTAACCGATTCTGATACGCTATGCTGCATTTCAGGACATCTAAATTTTCACGTACTTTTGCATACCTGGCATCGTCGATGTGAGGCCTTTAGGCTGTTCAACCTCTGACTGCCATTATGGGCCTAATAGACCAAACTATGACTTGTATACACCTTTGGTGGTGTTTTCGTGTGTGTATTAACCGATTCTGATACGCTGGGCTGCATTTCAGGACATCGAAATTTTCACGTACTTTTGCATACCTGGCATCGTCGATGTGAGACCTCTAGGCAGTTCAACCTCTGACTGCCATTATGGCCCTTATAGACCAAACTATGACTTGTATACACCTTTGGTGGTGTTTTCGTGTGTGTATTAACCGATTCTGATAAGTTGGTCAGCATTTCGAGACATCGAAATTTTCACGTACTTTTGCATACCTGGCATCGTCGATTTGAGGCCTTTAGGCAGTTCAACCTCTGACTGCCATTATGGCCCTAATAGACCAAACTATGACTTGTATACACCTTTGGTGGTGTTTTCGTGTGTGTATTAACCGATTCTGATAAGTTGGGCAGCATTTCGAGACATCGAAATTTTCACGTACTTTTGCATACCTGGCATCGTCGATGTGAGGCCTCTAGGCAGTTCAACCTCTGACTGCCATTATGGCCCTAATAAACCAAACTATGACTTGTATACACCTTTGGTGGTGTTTTCGTGTGTGTATTAACCGATTCTGATACGCTGGGCTGCATTTCAGGACATCTAAATTTTCACGTACTTTTGCATACCTGGCATCGTCGATGTGAGGCCTTTAGGCTGTTCAACCTCTGACTGCCATTATGGGCCTAATAGACCAAACTATGACTTGTATACACCTTTGGTGGTGTTTTCGTGTGTGTATTAACCGATTCTGATACGCTGGGCTGCATTTCAGGACATCGAAATTTTCACGTACTTTTGCATACCTGGCATCGTCGATGTGAGGCCTTTAGGCAGTTCAACCTCTGACTGCCATTATGGGCCTAATAGACCAAACTATGAATTGTATACACCTTTGGTGGTGTTTTCGTGTGTGTATTAACCGATTCTGATACGCTGGGCTGCATTTCAGGACATCGAAATTTTCACGTACTTTTGCATACCTGGCATCGTCGATGTGAGGCCTTTAGGCTGTTCAACCTCTGACTGCCATTATGGGCCTAATAGACCAAACTATGACTTGTATACACCTTTGGTGGTGTTTTCGTGTGTGTATTAACCGATTCTGATACGCTGGGCTGCATTTCAGGACATCGAAATTTTCACGTACTTTTGCATACCTGGCATCGTCGATTTGAGGCCTTTAGGCAGTTCAACCTCTGACTGCCATTATGGCCCTAATAGACCAAACTATGACTTGTATACACCTTTGGTGGTGTTTTCGTGTGTGTATTAACCGATTCTGATAAGTTGGGCAGCATTTCGAGACATCGAAATTTTCACGTACTTTTGCATACCTGGCATCGTCGATGTGAGGCCTCTAGGCAGTTCAACCTCTGACTGCCATTATGGCCCTAATAGACCAAACTATGACTTGTATACACCTTTGGTGGTGTTTTCGTGTGTGTATTAACCGATTCTGATAAGTTGGGCAGCATTTCAGGACATCGAAATTTTCACGTACTTTTGCATACCTGGCATCGTCGATTTGAGGCCTTTAGGCAGTTCAACCTCTGACTGCCATTATGGCCCTAATAGACCAAACTATGACTTGTATACACCTTTGGTGGTGTTTCGTGTGTGTATTAACCGATTCTGATAAGTTGGGCAGCATTTCGAGACATCGACATTTTCACGTACTTTTGCATACCTGGCATCGTCGATTTGAGGCCTTTAGGCAGTTCAACCTCTGACTGCCATTATGGCCCTAATAGACCAAACTATGACTTGTATACACCTTTGGTGGTGTTTTCGTGTGTGTATTAACCGATTCTGATAAGTTGGGCAGCATTTCAGGACATCGAAATTTTCACGTACTTTTGCATACCTGGCATCGTCGATGTGAGGCCTCTAGGCAGTTCAACCTCTGACTGCCATTATGGCCCTAATAGACCAAACTATGACTTGTATACACCTTTGGTGGTGTTTTCGTGTGTGTATTAACCGATTCTGATAAGTTGGGCAGCATTTCAGGACATCGAAATTTTCACGTACTTTTGCATACCTGGCATCGTCGATTTGAGGCCTTTAGGCAGTTCAACCTCTGACTGCCATTATGGCCCTAATAGACCAAACTATGACTTGTATACACCTTTGGTGGTGTTTTCGTGTGTGTATTAACCGATTCTGATAAGTTGGGCATAAGTTGGGTACTTTTGCATACCTGGCATCGTCGATGTGAGGCCTCTAGGCAGTTCAACCTCTGACTGCCATTATGGCCCTAATAGACCAAACTATGACTTGTATACACCTTTGGTGGTGTTTTCGTGTGTGTATTAACCGATTCTGATACGCTGGGCTGAATTTCAGGACATCGAAATTTTCACGTACTTTTGCATACCTGGCATCGTCGATGTGAGGCCTTTAGGCTGTTCAACCTCTGACTGCCATTATGGGCCTAATAGACCAAACTATGAATTGTATACACCTTTGGTGGTGTTTTCGTGTGTGTATTAACCGATTCTGATACGCTGGGCTGCATTTCAGGACATCGAAATTTTCACGTACTTTTGCATACCTGGCATCGTCGATGTGAGACCTCTAGGCAGTTCAACCTCTGACTGCCATTATGGCCCTTATAGACCAAACTATGACTTGTATACACCTTTGGTGGTGTTTTCGTGTGTGTATTAACCGATTCTGATAAGTTGGGCAGCATTTCGAGACATCGAAATTTTCACGTACTTTTGCATACCTGGCATCGTCGATTTGAGGCCTTTAGGCAGTTCAACCTCTGACTGCCATTATGGTCCTAATAGACCAAACTATGACTTGTATACACCTTTGGTGGTGTTTTCGTGTGTGTATTAACCGATTCTGATACGCTGGGCTGCATTTCAGGACATCGAAATTTTCACGTACTTTTGCATACCTGGCATCGTCGATGTGAGGCCTCTAGGCAGTTCAACCTCTGACTGCCATTATGGCCCTAATAGACCAAACTATGACTTGTATACACCTTTGGTGGTGTTTTCGTGTGTGTATTAACCGATTCTGATAAGTTGGGCATAAGTTGGGTACTTTTGCATACCTGGCATCGTCGATGTGAGGCCTCTAGGCAGTTCAACCTCTGACTGCCATTATGGCCCTAATAGACCAAACTATGACTTGTATACACCTTTGGTGGTGTTTTCGTGTGTGTATTAACCGATTCTGATACGCTGGGCTGAATTTCAGGACATCGAAATTTTCACGTACTTTTGCATACCTGGCATCGTCGATGTGAGGCCTTTAGGCTGTTCAACCTCTGACTGCCATTATGGGCCTAATAGACCAAACTATGACTTGTATACACCTTTGGTGGTGTTTTCGTGTGTGTATTAACCGATTCTGATACGCTGGGCTGCATTTCAGGACATCGAAATTTTCACGTACTTTTGCATACCTGGCATCGTCGATGTGAGGCCTTTAGGCAGTTCAACCTCTGACTGCCATTATGGGCCTAATAGACCAAACTATGAATTGTATACACCTTTGGTGGTGTTTTCGTGTGTGTATTAACCGATTCTGATACGCTGGGCTGCATTTCAGGACATCGAAATTTTCACGTACTTTTGCATACCTGGCATCGTCGATGTGAGACCTCTAGGCAGTTCAACCTCTGACTGCCATTATGGCCCTTATAGACCAAACTATGACTTGTATACACCTTTGGTGGTGTTTTCGTGTGTGTATTAACCGATTCTGATAAGTTGGTCAGCATTTCGAGACATCGAAATTTTCACGTACTTTTGCATACCTGGCATCGTCGATTTGAGGCCTTTAGGCAGTTCAACCTCTGACTGCCATTATGGCCCTAATAGACCAAACTATGACTTGTATACACCTTTGGTGGTGTTTTCGTGTGTGTATTAACCGATTCTGATACGCTGGGCTGCATTTCAGGACATCGAAATTTTCAAGTACTTTTGCATACCTGGCATCGTCGATTTGAGGCCTTTAGGCAGTTCAACCTCTGACTGCCATTATGGCCCTAATAGACCAAACTATGACTTGTATACACCTTTGGTGGTGTTTTCGTGTGTGTATTAACCGATTCTGATAAGTTGGCAGCATTTCAGGACATCGAAATTTTCACGTACTTTTGCATACCTGGCATCGTCGATGTGAGGCCTCTAGGCAGTTCAACCTCTGACTGCCATTATGGCCCTAATAGACCAAACTATGACTTGTATACACCTTTGGTGGTGTTTTCGTGTGTGTATTAACCGATTCTGATAAGTTGGGCAGCATTTCAGGACATCGGAAATTTTCACGTACTTTTGCATACCTGGCATCGTCGATTTGAGGCCTTTAGGCAGTTCAACCTCTGACTGCCATTATGGCCCTAATAGACCAAACTATGACTTGTATACACCTTTGGTGGTGTTTTCGTGTGTGTATTAACCGATTCTGATAAGTTGGGCAGCATTTCGAGACATCGACATTTTCACGTACTTTTGCATACCTGGCATCGTCGATGTGAGGCCTCTAGGCAGTTCAACCTCTGACTGCCATTATGGCCCTAATAGACCAAACTATGACTTGTATACACCTTTGGTGGTGTTTTCGTGTGTGTATTAACCGATTCTGATACGCTGGGCTGCATTTCAGGACATCGAAATTTTCAAGTACTTTTGCATACCTGGCATCGTCGATTTGAGGCCTTTAGGCAGTTCAACCTCTGACTGCCATTATGGCCCTAATAGACCAAACTATGACTTGTATACACCTTTGGTGGTGTTTTCGTGTGTGTATTAACCGATTCTGATAAGTTGGGCAGCATTTCAGGACATCGAAATTTTCACGTACTTTTGCATACCTGGCATCGTCGATTTGAGGCCTTTAGGCAGTTCAACCTCTGACTGCCATTATGGCCCTAATAGACCAAACTATGACTTGTATACACCTTTGGTGGTGTTTTCGTGTGTGTATTAACCGATTCTGATAAGTTGGGCAGCATTTCGAGACATCGACATTTTCACGTACTTTTGCATACCTGGCATCGTCGATGTGAGGCCTCTAGGCAGTTCAACCTCTGACTGCCATTATGGCCCTAATAGACCAAACTATGACTTGTATACACCTTTGGTGGTGTTTTCGTGTGTGTATTAACCGATTCTGATACGCTGGGCTGCATTTCAGGACATCGAAATTTTCAAGTACTTTTGCATACCTGGCATCGTCGATTTGAGGCCTTTAGGCAGTTCAACCTCTGACTGCCATTATGGCCCTAATAGACCAAACTATGACTTGTATACACCTTTGGTGGTGTTTTCGTGTGTGTATTAACCGATTCTGATACGCTGAGCTGCATTTCAGGACATCGAAATTTTCACGTACTTTTGCATACCTGGCATCGTCGATGTGAGGCCTTTAGGCAGTTCAACCTCTGACTGCCATTATGGGCCTAATAGACCAAACTATGACTTGTATACACCTTTGGTGGTGTTTTCGTGTGTGTATTAACCGATTCTGATACGCTGGGCAGCATTTCAGGACATCGAAATTTTCACGTACTTTTCCATACCTGACATCGTCGATGTGAGGCCTCTAGGCAGTTCAACCTCTGACTGCCATTATGGCCCTAATAGACCAAACTATGACTTGTATACACCTTTGGTGATGTTTTCGTGTGTGTATTAACCGATTCTGATAAGTTGGGCAGCATTACGAGACATCGAAATTTTCACGTACTTTTGCATACCTGGCATCGTCGATGTGAGGCCTCTAGGCAGTTCAACCTCTGACTGCCATTATGGCCCTAATAGACCAAACTATGACTTGTATACACCTTTGGTGGTGTTTTCGTGTGTGTATTAACCGATTCTGATAAGTTGGGCAGCATTTCGAGACATCGAAATTTTCACGTACTTTTGCATACCTGTCATCGTCGATTTGAGGCCTTTAGGCAGTTCAACCTCTGATTGCCATTATGGCCCTAATAGACCAAACTATGACTTGTATACACCTTTGGTGGTGTTTTCGTGTGTGTATTAACCGATTCTGATACGCTGGGCTGCATTTCAGGACATCGAAATTTTCACGTACTTTTGCATACCTGGCATCGTCGATGTGAGGCCTTTAGGCAGCTCAACCTCTGACTGCCATTATGGCCCTAATAGACCAGACTATGACTTGTATACACCTTTGGTGGTGTTTTCGTGTGTGTATTAACCGATTCTGATACGCTGGGCTGCATTTCAGGACATCGAAATTTTCACGTACTTTTGCATACCTGGCATCGTCGATGTGAGGCCTCTAGGCAGTTCAACCTCTGACTGCCATTATGGCCCTAATAGACCGAACTATGACTTGTATACACCTTTGGTGGTGTTTTCGTGTGTGTATTAACCGATTCTGATACGCTGGGCTGCATTTCAGGACATCGAAATTTTCACGTACTTTTGCATACCTGGCATCGTCGATGTGAGGCCTTTAGGCTGTTCAACCTCTGACTGCCATTATGGGCCTAATAGACCAAACTATGACTTGTATACACCTTTGGTGGTGTTTTCGTGTGTGTATTAACCGATTCTGATACGCTGGGCTGCATTTCAGGACATCGAAATTTTCACGTACTTTTGCATACCTGGCATCGTCGATTTGAGGCCTTTAGGCAGTTCAACCTCTGACTGCCATTATGGCCCTAATAGACCAAACTATGACTTGTATACACCTTTGGTGGTGTTTTCGTGTGTGTATTAACCGATTCTGATAAGTTGGGCAGCATTTCGAGACATCGAAATTTTCACGTACTTTTGCATACCTGGCATCGTCGATGTGAGGCCTCTAGGCAGTTCAACCTCTGACTGCCATTATGGCCCTAATAGACCAAACTATGACTTGTATACACCTTTGGTGGTGTTTTCGTGTGTGTATTAACCGATTCTGATAAGTTGGGCAGCATTTCAGGACATCGAAATTTTCACGTACTTTTGCATACCTGGCATCGTCGATTTGAGGCCTTTAGGCAGTTCAATCTCTGACTGCCATTATGGCCCTAATAGACCAAACTATGACTTGTATACACCTTTGGTGGTGTTTTCGTGTGTGTATTAACCGATTCTGATAAGTTGGGCAGCATTTCGAGACATCGACATTTTCACGTACTTTTGCATACCTGGCATCGTCGATGTGAGGCCTCTAGGCAGTTCAACCTCTGACTGCCATTATGGCCCTAATAGACCAAACTATGACTTGTATACACCTTTGGTGGTGTTTTCGTGTGTGTATTAACCGATTCTGATACGCTGGGCTGCATTTCAGGACATCGAAATTTTCAAGTACTTGCATACCTGGCATCGTCGATTTGAGGCCTTTAGGCAGTTCAACCTCTGACTGCCATTATGGCCCTAATAGACCAAACTATGACTTGTATACACCTTTGGTGGTGTTTTCGTGTGTGTATTAACCGATTCTGATAAGTTGGGCAGCATTTCAGGACATCGAAATTTTCACGTACTTTTGCATACCTGGCATCGTCGATGTGAGGCCTCTAGGCAGTTCAACCTCTGACTGCCATTATGGCCCTAATAGACCAAACTATGACTTGTATACACCTTTGGTGGTGTTTTCGTGTGTGTATTAACCGATTCTGATACGCTGGGCTGCATTTCAGGACATCTAAATTTTCACGTACTTTTGCATACCTGGCATCGTCGATGTGAGGCCTTTAGGCTGTTCAACCTCTGACTGCCATTATGGGCCTAATAGACCAAACTATGACTTGTATACACCTTTGGTGGTGTTTTCGTGTGTGTATTAACCGATTCTGATACGCTGGGCTGCATTTCAGGACATCGAAATTTTCACGTACTTTTGCATACCTGGCATCGTCGATGTGAGGCCTTTAGGCAGTTCAACCTCTGACTGCCATTATGGGCCTAATAGACCAAACTATGACTTGTATACACCTTTGGTGGTGTTTTCGTGTGTGTATTAACCGATTCTGATACGCTGGGCTGCATTTCAGGACATCGAAATTTTCACGTACTTTTGCATACCTGGCATCGTCGATGTGAGACCTCTAGGCAGTTCAACCTCTGACTGCCATTATGGCCCTTATAGACCAAACTATGACTTGTATACACCTTTGGTGGTGTTTTCGTGTGTGTATTAACCGATTCTGATAAGTTGGTCAGCATTTCGAGACATCGAAATTTTCACGTACTTTTGCATACCTGGCATCGTCGATTTGAGGCCTTTAGGCAGTTCAACCTCTGACTGCCATTATGGCCCTAATAGACTAAACTATGACTTGTATACTTGTATGGTGTTTTCGTGTGTGTATTAACCGATTCTGATAAGTTGGGCAGCATTTCGAGACATCGAAATTTTCACGTACTTTTGCATACCTGGCATCGTCGATTTGAGGCCTTTAGGCAGTTCAACCTCTGACTGCCATTATGGTCCTAATAGACCAAACTATGACTTGTATACACCTTTGGTGGTGTTTTCGTGTGTGTATTAACCGATTCTGATACGCTGGGCTGCATTTCAGGACATCGAAATTTTCACGTACTTTTGCATACCTGGCATCGTCGATGTGAGGCCTCTAGGCAGTTCAACCTCTGACTGCCATTATGGCCCTAATAGACCAAACTATGACTTGTATACACCTTTGGTGGTGTTTTCGTGTGTGTATTAACCGATTCTGATAAGTTGGGCATAAGTTGGGTACTTTTGCATACCTGGCATCGTCGATGTGAGGCCTCTAGGCAGTTCAACCTCTGACTGCCATTATGGCCCTAATAGACCAAACTATGACTTGTATACACCTTTGGTGGTGTTTTCGTGTGTGTATTAACCGATTCTGATACGCTGGGCAGCATTTCAGGACATCGAAATTTTCACGTACTTTTCCATACCTGACATCGTCGATGTGAGGCCTCTAGGCAGTTCAACCTCTGACTGCCATTATGGCCCTAATAGACCAAACTATGACTTGTATACACCTTTGGTGATGTTTTCGTGTGTGTATTAACCGATTCTGATAAGTTGGGCAGCATTACGAGACATCGAAATTTTCACGTACTTTTGCATACCTGGCATCGTCGACTTGAGGCCTTTAGGCAGTTCAACCTCTGACTGCCATTATGGCCCTAATAGACCAAACTATGACTTGTATACACCTTTGGTGGTGTTTTCGTGTGTGTATTAACCGATTCTGATAAGTTGGGCAGCATTTCGAGACATCGAAATTTTCACGTACTTTTGCATACCTGGCATCGTCGATGTGAGGCCTCTAGGCAGTTCAACCTCTGACTGCCATTATGGCCCTAATAGACCAAACTATGACTTGTATACACCTTTGGTGGTGTTTTCGTGTGTGTATTAACCGCTCTGATACGCTGGGCAGCATTTCAGGACATCGAAATTTTCACGTACTTTTGCATACCTGGCATCGTCGATTTGAGGCCTCTAGGCAGTTCAACCTCTGACTGCCATTATGGCCCTTATAGACCAAACTATGACTTGTATACACCTTTGGTGGTGTTTTCGTGTGTGTATTAACCGATTCTGATAAGTTGGGCAGCATTTCGAGACATCGAAATTTTCACGTACTTTTCCATACCTGGCATCGTCGATGTGAGGCCTCTAAGCAGTTCAACCTCTGACTGCCATTATGGCCCTAATAGACCAAACTTTGACTTGTATACACCTTTGGTGGTGTTTTCGTGTGTGTATTAACCGATTCTGATACGCTGGGCTGCATTTCAGGACATCGACATTTTCACGTACTTTTGCATACCTGGCATCGTCGATGTGAGGCCTCTAGGCAGTTGAACCTCTGACTGCCATTATGGCCCTAATAGACCAAACTATGACTTGTATACACCTTTGGTGGTGTTTTCGTGTGTGTATTAACCGATTCTGATAAGTTGGGCATAAGTTGGGTACTTTTGCATACCTGGCATCGTCGATGTGAGGCCTCTAGGCAGTTCAACCTCTGACTGCCATTATGGCCCTAATAGACCAAACTATGACTTGTATACACCTTTGGTGGTGTTTTCGTGTGTGTATTAACCGATTCTGATACGCTGGGCAGCATTTCAGGACATCGAAATTTTCACGTACTTTTCCATACCTGACATCGTCGATGTGAGGCCTCTAGGCAGTTCAACCTCTGACTGCCATTATGGCCCTAATAGACCAAACTATGACTTGTATACACCTTTGGTGGTGTTTTCGTGTGTGTATTAACCGCTCTGATACGCTGGGCAGCATTTCAGGACATCGAAATTTTCACGTACTTTTGCATACCTGGCATCGTCGATGTGAGACCTCTAGGCAGTTCAACCTCTGACTGCCATTATGGCCCTAATAGACCAAACTATGACTTATATACACCTTTGGTGATGTTTTCGTGTGTGTATTAACCGATTCTGATAAGTTGGGCAGCATTACGAGACATCGAAATTTTCACGTACTTTTGCATACCTGGCATCGTCGATGTGAGGCCTCTAGGCAGTTCAACCTCTGACTGCCATTATGGCCCTAATAGACCAAACTATGACTTATATACACCTTTGGTGATGTTTTCGTGTGTGTATTAACCGATTCTGATAAGTTGGGCAGCATTACGAGACATCGAAATTTTCACGTACTTTTACATACCTGGCATCGTCGATGTGAGGCCTCTAGGCAGTTCAACCGCTGACTGCCATTATGGCCCTAATAGACCAAACTATGACTTGTATACACCTTTGGTGGTGTTTTCGTGTGTGTATTAACCGATTCTGATACGCTGGGCTGCATTACGAGACATCGAAATTTTCACGTACTTTTGCATACCTGGCATCGTCGATGTGAGGCCTCTAGGCAGTTCAACCTCTGACTGCCATTATGGCCCTAATAGACCAAACTATGACTTATATACACCTTTGGTGGTGTTTTCGTGTGTGTATTAACCGATTCTGATACGCTGGGCTGCATTTCAGGACATTGAAATGTTCACGTACTTTTGCATACCTGGCATCGTCGATGTGAGGCCTCTAGGCAGTTCAACCTCTGACTGCCATTATGGCCCTAATAGACCAAACTATGACTTGTATACACCTTTGGTGGTGTTTTCGTGTGTGTATTAACCGATTCTGATACGCTGGGCAGCATTTCAGGACATCGAAATTTTCACGTACTTTTCCATACCTGGCATCGTCGATTTGAGGTCTCTAGGCAGTTCAACCTCTGACTGCCATTATGGCCCTAATAGACCAAACTATGACTTGTATACACCTTTGGTGATGTTTTCGTGTGTGTATTAATCGATTCTGATAAGTTGGGCAGCATTTCGAGACATCGAAATTTTCACGTACTTTTCCATACCTGGCATCGTCAATTTGAGGCCTTTAGGCAGTTCAACCTCTGACTGCCATTATGGCCCTAATAGAATAAACCACGACTTGTATACACCTTTGGTGGTGTTTTCGTGTGTGTATTAACCGATTCTGATAAGTTGGGCAGCATTTCGAGACATCGAAATTTTCACGTACTTTTCCATACCTGGCATCGTCGATGTGAGGCCTCTAAGCAGTTCAACCTCTGACTGCCATTATGGCCCTAATAGACCAAACTATGACTTGTATTCACCTTTGGTGGTGTTTTCGTGTGTGTATTAACCGATTCTGATACGCTGGGCAGCATTTCAGGACATCGAAATTTTCACGTACTTTTGCATACCTGGCATCGTCGATTTAAGGCCTCTAGGCAGTTCAACCTCTGACTGCCATTATGGCCCTTATAGACCAAACTATGACTTGTATACACCTTTGGTGGTGTTTTCGTGTGTGTATTAACCGATTCTGATAAGTTGGGCAGCATTTCAGAACATCGAAATTTTCACGTATTTTTGCATACCTGGCATCGTCGATTTGAGGCCTTTAGGCAGTTCAACCTCTGACTGCCATTATGGCCCTAATAGACCAAACTATGACTTGTATACACCTGTGGTGGTGTTTTCGTGTGTGTATTAACCGATTCTGATACGTTGGGCTGCATTACGAGACATCGAAATTTTCACGTACTTTTGCATACCTGGCATCGTCGATGTGAGGCCTCTAGGCAGTTCAACCTCTGACTGCCATTATGGCCCTAATAGACCAAACTATGACTTGTATACACCTTTGGTGGTGTTTTCGTGTGTGTAATAACCGATTCTGATACGCTGGGCTGCATTTCAGGACATCGAAATTTTCACGTACTTTTGCATACCTGGCATCGTCGATGTGAGGCCTCTAGGCAGTTCAACCTCTGACTGCCATTATGGCCCTAATGGACCAAGCTATGACTTGTATACACCTTATGTGGTGTTTTCGTGTGTGTATTAACCGATTCTGATACGCTGGGCAGCATTTCAGGACATCGAAATTTTCACGTACTTTTCCATACCTGACATCGTCGATGTGAGGCCTCTAGGCAGTTCAACCTCTGACTGCCATTATGGCCCTAATAGACCAAACTATGACTTGTATACACCTTTGGTGATGTTTTCGTGTGTGTATTAACCGATTCTGATAAGTTGGGCAGCATTACGAGACATCGAAATTTTCACGTACTTTTGCATACCTGGCATCGTCGATGTGAGGCCTCTAGGCAGTTCAACCTCTGACTGCCATTATGGCCCTTATAGACCAAACTATGACTTGTATACACCTTTGGTGGTGTTTTCGTGTGTGTATTAACCGATTCTGATACGCTGGGCTGCATTTCAGGACATCGAAATTTTCACGTACTTTTGCATACATGGCATCGTCGATTTGAGGCCTCTAGGCAGTTCAACCTCTGACTGCCATTATGGCCCTTATAGACCAAACTATGACTTGTATACGCCTTTGGTGGTGTTTTCGTGTGTGTATTAACCGATTCTGATACGCTGGGCTGCATTTCGAGACATCGAAATTTTCACGTACTTTTGCATACCTGGCATCGTCGATGTGAGGCCTCTAGGCAGTTCAACCTCTGACTGCCATTATGGCCCTAATAGACCAAACTATGACTTGTATACACCTTTGGCGGTGTTTTCGTGTGTGTATTAACCGATTCTGATACGCTGGGCTGCATTTTAGGACATCGAAATTTTCACGTACTTTTGCATACCTGGCATCGTCGATTTGAGGCCTCTAGGCAGTTTAACCTCTGACTGCCATTACGGCCCTTATAGACCACTCTATGACTTGTATACACCTTTGGTGGTGTTTTCGTGTGTGTATTAACCGATTCTGATACGCTGGGCTGCATTTCAGGACATCGAAATTTTCACGTACTTTTGCATACCTGGCATCGTCGATTTGAGGCCTCTAGGCAGTTCAACCTCTGACTGCCATTATGGCCCTTATAGACCAAACTATGACTTGTATACACCTTTGGTGGTGTTTTCGTGTGTGTATTAACCGATTCTGATACGCTGGGCTGCATTTCGAGACATCGAAATTTTCACGTACTTTTGCATACCTGGCATCATCGATGTGAGGCCTCTAGGCAGTTCAACCTCTGACTGCCATTATGGCCCTTATAGACCAAACTATGACTTGTATACGCCTTTGGTGGTGTTTTCGTGTGTGTATTAACCGATTCTGATACGCTGGGCTGCATTTCGAGACATCGAAATTTTCACGTACTTTTGCATACCTGGCATCGTCGATGTGAGGCCTCTAGGCAGTTCAACCTCTGACTGCCATTATGGCCCTAATAGACCAAACTATGACTTGTATACACCTTTGGTGGTGTTTTCGTGTGTGTATTAACCGATTCTGATACGCTGGGCTGCATTTTAGGACATCGAAATTTTCACGTACTTTTGCATACCTGGCATCGTCGATTTGAGGCCTCTAGGCAGTTCAACCTCTGACTGCCATTACGGCCCTTATAGACCACTCTATGACTTGTAAACACCTTTGGTGGTGTTTTCGTGTGTGTATTAACCGATTCTGATACGCTGGGCTGCATTTCAGGACATCGAAATTTTCACGTACTTTTGCATACCTGGCATCGTCGATTTGAGGCCTCTAGGCAGTTCAACCTCTGACTGCCATTATGGCCCTTATAGACCAAACTATGACTTGTATACACCTTTGGTGGTGTTTTCGTGTGTGTATTAACCGATTCTGATACGCTGGGCTGCATTTCGAGACATCGAAATTTTCACGTACTTTTGCATACCTGGCATCATCGATGTGAGGCCTCTAGGCAGTTCAACCTCTGACTGCCATTATGGCCCTTATAGACCAAACTATGACTTGTATACACCTTTGGTGGTGTTTTCGTGTGTGTATTAACCGATTCTGATAAGTTGGGCAGCATTTCGAGACATCGAAATTTTCACGTACTTTTGCATACCTGGCATCGTCGATTTGAGGCCTCTAGGCAGTTCAACCTCTGACTGCCATTATGGCCCTTATAGACCAAACTATGACTTGTATACACCTTTGGTGGTGTTTTCGTGTGTGTATTAACCGATTCTGATACGCTTGGCTGCATTTTAGGACATCGAAATTTTCACGTACTTTTGCATACCTGGCATCGTCGATTTGAGGCCTCTAGGCAGTTCAACCTCTGACTGCCATTATGGCCCTTATAGACCAAACTATGACTTGTATACACCTTTGGTGGTGTTTTCGTGTGTGTATAAACCGATTCTGATACGCTGGGCTGCATTTCAGGACATCGAAATTTTCACGTACTTTTGCATACCTGGCATCGTCGATTTGAGGCCTCTAGGTAGTTCAACCTCTGACTGCCATTATGGCCCTTATAGACCAAACTATGACTTGTATACACCTTTGGTGGTGTTTTCGTGTGTGTATTAACCGATTCTGATAAGTTGGGCAGCATTTCGAGACATCGAAATTTTCACGTACTTTTGCATACCTGGCATCGTCGATGTGAGGCCTCTAGGCAGTTCAACCTCTGACTGCCATTATGGCCCTTATAGACCAAACTATGACGTGTATACACCTTTGGTGGTGTTTTCGTGTGTGTATTAACCGATTCTGATAAGTTGGGCAGCATTTCGAGACATCGAAATTTTCACGTACTTTTGCATACCTGGCATCGTCGATGTGAGGCCTCTAGGCAGTTCAACCTCTGACTGCCATTATGGCCCTAATAGACCAAACTATGACTTGTATACACCTTTGGTGGTGTTTTCGTGTGTGTATTAACCGATTCTGATAAGTCGGGCAGCATTTTAGGACATCGAAATTTTCACGTACTTTTGCATACCTGGCATCGTCGATTTGAGGCCTCTAGGCAGTTCAACATCTGACTGCCATTATGGCCCTTATAGACCAAACTATGACTTGTATACACCTTTGGTGGTGTTTTCGTGTGTGTATTAACCGATTCTGATACGCTGGGCTGCATTTTAGGACACCGAAATTTTCACGTACTTTTGCATACCTGGCATCGTCGATGTGAGGCCTCTAGGCAGTTCAACCTCTGACTGCCATTATGGCCCTTATAGACCAAACTATGACTTGTATACACCTTTGGTGGTGTTTTCGTCTGTGTATTAACCGATTCTGATAAGTTGGGCAGCATTTCGAGACATCGAAATTTTCACGTACTTTTGCATACCTGGCATCGTCGATGTGAGGCCTCTAGGCAGTTCAACCTCTGACTGCCATTATGGCCCTAACAGACCAAACTATGACTTGTATACACCTTTGGTGGTGTTTTCGTGTGTGTATTAACCGATTCTGATACGCTGGGCAGCATTTCGAGACATCGAAATTTTCACGTACTTTTGCATACCTGGCATCGTCGATGTGAGGCCTCTAGGCAGTTCAACCTCTGACTGCCATTATGGCCCTTATAGACCAAACTATGACTTGTATACACCTTTGGTGGTGTTTTCGTGTGTGTATTAACCGATTCTGATACGCTGGGCTGCATTTCAGGACATCGAAATTTCCACGTACTTTTGCATACCTGGCATCGTCGATGTGAGGCCTCTAGGCAGTTCAACCTCTGACTGCCATTATGGCCCTTATAGACCAAACTATGACTTGTATACACCTTTGGTGGTGTTTTCGTGTGTGTATTAACCGATTCTGATAAGTTGGGCAGCATTTCGAGACATCGAAATTTTCACGTACTTTTGCATACCTGGCATCGTCGATGTGAGGCCTCTAGGCAGTTCAACCTCTGACTGCCATTATGGCCCTAATAGACCAAACTATGACTTGTATACACCTTTGGTGGTGTTTTCGTGTGTGTATTAACCGATTCTGATACGCTGGGCAGCATTTCGAGACATCGAAATTTTCACGTACTTTTGCATACCTGGCATCGTCGATGTGAGGCCTCTAGGCAGTTCAACCTCTGACTGCCATTATGGCCCTTATAGACCAAACTATGACTTGTATACGCCTTTGGTGGTGTTTTCGTGTGTGTATTAACCGATTCTGATACGCTGGGCTGCATTTCAGGACATCGAAATTTCCACGTACTTTTGCATACCTGGCATCGTCGATGTGAGGCCTCTAGGCAGTTCAACCTCTGACTGCCATTATGGCCCTTATAGACCAAACTATGACTTGTATACACCTTTGGTGGTGTTTTCGTGTGTGTATTAACCGATTCTGATAAGTTGGGCAGCATTTCGAGACATCGAAATTTTCACGTACTTTTGCATACCTGGCATCGTCGATGTGGCCTCTAGGCAGTTCAACCTCTGACTGCCATTATGGCCCTTATAGACCAAACTATGACTTGTATACACCTTTGGTGGTGTTTTCGTGTGTGTATTAACCGATTCTGATAAGTTGGGCAGCATTTCGAGACATCGAAATTTTCACGTACTTTTGCATACCTGGCATCGTCGATGTGAGGCCTCTAGGCAGTTCAACCTCTGACTGCCATTATGGCCCTTATAGACCAAACTATGACTTGTATACACCTTTGGTGGTGTTTTCGTGTGTGTATTAACCGATTCTGATACGCTGGGCTGCATTTCAGGACATCGAAATTTCCACGTACTTTTGCATACCTGGCATCGTCGATGTGAGGCCTCTAGGCAGTTCAACCTCTGACTGCCATTATGGCCCTTATAGACCAAACTATGACTTGTATACACCTTTGGTGGTGTTTTCGTGTGTGTATTAACCGATTCTGATACGCTGGGCTGCATTTTAGGACATCGAAATTTTCACGTACTTTTGCATACCTGGCATCGTCGATTTGAGGCCTCTAGGCAGTTCAACCTCTGACTGCCATTATGGCCCTTATAGACCAAACTATGACTTGTATACACCTTTGGTGGTGTTTTCGTGTGTGTATTAACCGATTCTGATACGCTGGGCAGCATTTCGAGACATCGAAATTTTCACGTACTTTTGCATACCTGGCATCGTCGATTTGAGGCCTCTAGGCAGTTCAACCTCTGACTGCCATTATGGCCCTTATAGACCAAACTATGACTTGTATACACCTTTGGTGGTGTTTTCGTGTGTGTATTAACCGATTCTGATACGCTGGGCAGCATTTCGAGACATCGAAATTTTCACGTACTTTTGCATACCTGGCATCGTCGATGTGAGGCCTCTAGGCAGTTCAACCTCTGACTGCCATTATGGCCCTAATAGACCAAACTATGACTTGTATACACCTTCGGTGGTGTTTTCGTGTGTGTATTAACCGATTCTGATACGCTGGGCTGCATTTCAGGACATCGAAATTTCCACGTACTTTTGCATACCTGGCATCGTCGATGTGAGGCCTCTAGGCAGTTCAACCTCTGACTGCCATTATGGCCCTTATAGACCAAACTATGACTTGTATACACCTTTGGTGGTGTTTTCGTGTGTGTATTAACCGATTCTGATACGCTGGGCTGCATTTTAGGACATCGAAATTTTCACGTACTTTTGCATACCTGGCATCGTCGATTTGAGGCCTCTAGGCAGTTCAACCTCTGACTGCCATTACGGCCCTTATAGACCAAACTATGACTTGTATACACCTTTGGTGGTGTTTTTGGTGTGTATTAACCGATTCTGATACGCTGGGCTGCATTTTAGGACATCGAAATTTTCACGTACTTTTGCATACCTGGCATCGTCGATTTGAGGCCTCTAGGCAGTTCAACCTCTGACTGCCATTACGGCCCTTATAGACCAAACTATGACTTGTATACACCTTTGGTGGTGTTTTTGGTGTGTATTAACCGATTCTGATACGCTGGGCTGCATTTCAGGACATCGAAATTTTCACGTACTTTTGCATACCTGGCATCGTCGATTTGAGGCCTCTAGGCAGTTCAACCTCTGACTGCCATTATGGCCCTTATAGACCAAACTATGACTTGTATACACCTTTGGTGGTGTTTTCGTGTGTGTATTAACCGATTCTGATACGCTGGGCTGCATTTCGAGACATCGAAATTTTCACGTACTTTTGCATACCTGGCATCGTCGATGTGAGGACTCTAGGCAGTTCAACCTCTGACTGCCATTATGGCCCTTATAGACCAAACTATGACTTGTATACACCTTTGGTGGTGTTTTCGTGTGTGTATTAACCGATTCTGATAAGTTGGGCAGCATTTCGAGACATCGAAATTTTCACGTACTTTTGCATACCTGGCATCGTCGATTTGAGGCCTCTAGGCAGTTCAACCTCTGACTGCCATTATGGCCCTAATAGACCAAACTATGACTTGTATACACCTTTGGTGGAGTTTTCGTGTGTGTATTAACCGATTCTGATACGCTGGGCAGCATTTCGAGACATCGAAATTTTCACGTACTTTTGCATACCTGGCATCGTCGATTTGAGGCCTCTAGGCAGTTCAACCTCTGACTGCCATTATGGCCCTTATAGACCAAACTATGACTTGTATACACCTTTGGTGGTGTTTTCGTGTGTGTATTAACCGATTCTGATACGCTGGGCTGCATTTCAGGACATCGAAATTTTCACGTACTTTTGCATACCTGGCATCGTCGATTTGAGGCCTCTAGGCAGTTCAACCTCTGACTGCCATTATGGCCCTTATAGACCAAACTATGACTTGTATACACCTTTGGTGGTGTTTTCGTGTGTGTATTAACCGATTCTGATACGCTGGGCTGCATTTCGAGACATCGAAATTTTCACGTACTTTTGCATACCTGGCATCGTCGATGTGAGGCCTCTAGGCAGTTCAACCTCTGACTGCCATTATGGCCCTAATAGACCAAACTATGACTTGTATACACCTTCGGTGGTGTTTTCGTGTGTGTATTAACCGATTCTGATACGCTGGGCTGCATTTCAGGACATCGAAATTTCCACGTACTTTTGCATACCTGGCATCGTCGATGTGAGGCCTCTAGGCAGTTCAACCTCTGACTGCCATTATGGCCCTTATAGACCAAACTATGACTTGTATACACCTTTGGTGGTGTTTTCGTGTGTGTATTAACCGATTCTGATACGCTGGGCTGCATTTTAGGACATCGAAATTTTCACGTACTTTTGCATACCTGGCATCGTCGATTTGAGGCCTCTAGGCAGTTCAACCTCTGACTGCCATTACGGCCCTTATAGACCAAACTATGACTTGTATACACCTTTGGTGGTGTTTTCGTGTGTGTATTAACCGATTCTGATACGCTGGGCTGCATTTCAGGACATCGAAATTTTCACGTACTTTTGCATACCTGGCATCGTCGATGTGAGGCCTCTAGGCAGTTCAACCTCTGACTGCCATTATGGCCCTAATAGACCAAACTATGACTTGTATACACCTTTGGTGGTGTTTTCGTGTGTGTATTAACCGATTCTTATAAGTTGGGCAGCATTTCGAGACATCGAAATTTTCACGTACTTTTGCATACCTGGCATCGTCGATGTGAGGCCTCTAGGCAGTTCAACCTCTGACTGCCATTATGGCCCTAATAGACCAAACTATGACTTGTATACACCTTTGGTGGTGTTTTCGTGTGTGTATTAACCGATTCTGATACGCTGGGCTGCATTTCAGGACATCGAAATTTTCACGTACTTTTGCATACCTGGCATCGTCGATTTGAGGCCTCTAGGCAGTTCAACCTCTGACTGCCATTATGGCCCTAATAGACCAAACTATGACTTGTATACACCTTTGGTGGTGTTTTCGTGTGTGTATTAACCGATTCTGATACGCTGTTCTGCATTTCAGGACATCGAAATTTTCACGTACTTTTGCATACCTGGCATCGTCGATTTGAGGCCTCTAGGCAGTTCAACCTCTGACTGCCATTATGGCCCTTATAGACCAAACTATGACTTGTATACACCTTTGGTGGTGTTTTCGTGTGTGTATTAACCGATTCTGATACGCTGGGCTGCATTTTAGGACATCGGAATTTTCACGTACTTTTGCATACCTGGCATCGTCGATGTGAGGCCTCTAGGCAGTTCAACCTCTGACTGCCATTATGGCCCTAATAGACCAAACTATGACTTGTATACACCTTTGGTGGTGTTTTCGTGTGTGTATTAACCGATTCTGATACGCTGGGCTGCATTTCAGGACATCGAAATTTTCACGTACTTTTGCATACCTGGCATCGTCGATTTGAGGCCTCTAGGCAGTTCAACCTCTGACTGCCATTATGGCCCTTATAGACCAAACTATGACTTGTATACACCTTTGGTGGTGTTTTCGTGTGTGTATTAACCGATTCTGATACGCTGGGCTGCATTTTAGGACATCGAAATTTTCACGTACTTTTGCATACCTGGCATCGTCGATGTGAGGCCTCAAGGCAGTTCAACCTCTGACTGCCATTATGGCCCTTATAGACCAAACTATGACTTGTATACACCTTTGGTGGTGTTTTCGTGTGTGTATTAACCGATTCTGATACGCTGGGCTGCATTTCGAGACATCGAAATTTTCACGTACTTTCGCATACCTGGCATCGTCGATGTGAGGCCTCTAGGCAGTTCAACCTCTGACTGCCATTATGGCCCTTATAGACCAAACTATGACTTGTATACACCTTTGGTGGTGTTTTCGTGTGTGTATTAACCGATTCTGATACGCTGGGCTGCATTTTAGGACATCGAAATTTTCACGTACTTTTGCATACCTGGCATCGTCGATGTGAGGCCTCTAGGCAGTTCAACCTCTGACTGCCATTATGGCCCTTATAGACCAAACTATGACTTGTATACACCTTTGGTGGTGTTTTCGTGTGTGTATTAACCGATTCTGATACGCTGGGCTGCATTTCAGGACATCGAAATTTTCACGTACTTTTGCATACCTGGCATCGTCGATTTGAGGCCTCTAGGCAGTTCAACCTCTGACTGCCATTATGGCCCTTATAGACCAAACTATGACTTGTATACACCTTTGGTGGTGTTTTCGTGTGTGTATTAACCGATTCTGATACGCTGGGCAGCATTTCGAGACATCGAAATTTTCACGTACTTTTGCATACCTGGCATCGTCGATTTGAGGCCTCTAGGCAGTTCAACCTCTGACTGCCATTATGGCCCTTATAGACCAAACTATGACTTGTATACACCTTTGGTGGTGTTTTCGTGTGTGTATTAACCGATTCTGATAAGTTGGGCAGCATTTCGAGACATCGAAATTTTCACGTACTTTTGCATACCTGGCATCGTCGATTTGAGGCCTCTAGGCAGTTCAACCTCTGACTGCCATTATGGCCCTTATAGACCAAACTATGACTTGTATACACCTTTGGTGGTGTTTTCGTGTGTGTATTAACCGATTCTGATAAGTTGGGCAGCATTTCGAGACATCGAAATTTTCACGTACTTTTGCATACCTGGCATCGTCGATGTGAGGCCTCTAGGCAGTTCAACCTCTGACTGCCATTATGGCCCTTATAGACCAAACTATGACACCTTTGGTGGTGTTTTCGTGTGTGTATTAACCGATTCGGATACGCTGGGCTGCATTTCAGGACATCGAAATTTTCACGTACTTTTGCATACCTGGCATCGTCGATTTGAGGTCTCTAGGCAGTTCAACCTCTGACTGCCATTATGGCCCTTATAGACCAAACTATGACTTGTATACACCTTTGGTGGTGTTTTCGTGTGTGTATTAACCGATTCTGATACGCTGGGCTGCATTTCAGGACATCGAAATTTTCACGTACTTTTGCATACCTGGCATCGTCGATTTGAGGCCTCTAGGCAGTTCAACCTCTGACTGCCATTATGGCCCTTATAGACCAAACTATGACTTGTATACACCTTTGGTGGTGTTTTCGTGTGTGTATTAACCGATTCTGATACGCTGGGCTGCATTTCAGGACATCGAAATTTTCACGTACTTTTGCATACCTGGCATCGTCGATTTGAGGCCTCTAGGCAGTTCAACCTCTGACTGCCATTATGGCCCTTATAGACCAAACTATGACTTGTATACACCTTTGGTGGTGTTTTCGTGTGTGTATTAACCGATTCTGATAAGTTGGGCAGCATTTCGAGACATCGAAATTTTCACGTACTTTTGCATACCTGGCATCGTCGATTTGAGGCCTCTAGGCAGTTCAACCTCTGACTGCCATTATGGCCCTTATAGACCAAACTATGACTTGTATACACCTTTGGTGGTGTTTTCGTGTGTGTATTAACCGATTCTGATAAGTTGGGCAGCATTTCGAGACATCGAAATTTTCACATACTTTTGCATACCTGGCATCGTCGATTTGAGGCCTCTAGGCAGTTCAACCTCTGACTGCCATTATGGCCCTTATAGACCAAACTATGACTTGTATGCACCTTTGGTGGTGTTTTCGTGTGTGTATTAACCGATTCTGATACGCTGGGCTGCATTTCGAGACATCGAAATTTTCACGTACTTTTGCATACCTGGCATCGTCGATTTGAGGCCTCTAGGCAGTTCAACCTCTGACTGCCATTATGGCCCTTATAGACCAAACTATGACTTGTATACGCCTTTGGTGGTGTTTTCGTGTGTGTATTAACCGATTCTGATACGCTGGGCTGCATTTCAGGACATCGAAATTTTCACGTACTTTTGCATACCTGGCATCGTCGATGTGAGGCCTCTAGGCAGTTCAACCTCTGACTGCCATTATGGCCCTTATAGACCAAACTATGACTTGTATACACCTTTGGTGGTGTTTTCGTGTGTGTATTAACCGATTCTGATACGCTGGGCTGCATTTCAGGACATCGAAATTTTCACGTACTTTTGCATACCTGGCATCGTCGATGTGAGGCCTCTAGGCAGTTCAACCTCTGACTGCCATTATGGCCCTTATAGACCAAACTATGACTTGTATACACCTTTGGTGGTGTTTTCGTGTGTGTATTAACCGATTCTGATACGCTGGGCTGCATTTCAGTACATCGAAATTTTCACGTACTTTTGCATACCTGGCATCGTCGATTTGAGGCCTCTAGGCAGTTCAACCTCTGACTGCCATTATGGCCCTTATAGACCAAACTATGACTTGTATACACCTTTGGAGGTGTTTTCGTGTGTGTATTAACCGATTCTGATACGCTGGGCTGCATTTTAGGACATCGAAATTTTCACGTACTTTTGCATACCTGGCATCTTCGATGTGAGGCCTCTAGGCAGTTCAACCTCTGACTGCCATTATGGCCCTTATAGACCAAACTATGACTTGTATACACCTTTGGTGGTGTTTTCGTGTGTGTATTAACCGATTCTGATAAGTTGGACAGCATTTCAGGACATCGAAATTTTCACGTACTTTTGCATACCTGGCATCGTCGATTTGAGGCCTCTAGGCAGTTCAACCTCTGACTGCCATTATGGCCCTTATAGACCAAACTATGACTTGTATACACCTTTGGTGGTGTTTTCGTGTGTGTATTAACCGATTCTGATACGCTGGGCAGCATTTCGAGACATCGAAATTTTCACGTACTTTTGCATACCTGGCATCGTCGATTTGAGGCCTCTAGGCAGTTCAACCTCTGACTGCCATTATGGCCCTTATAGACCAAACTATGACTTGTATACACCTTTGGTGGTGTTTTCGTGTGTGTATTAACCGATTCTGATAAGTTGGGCAGCATTTCGAGACATCGAAATTTTCACGTACTTTTGCATACCTGGCATCGTCGATTTGAGGCCTCTAGGCAGTTCAACCTCTGACTGCCATTATGGCCCTTATAGACCAAACTATGACTTGTATACACCTTTGGTGGTGTTTTCGTGTGTGTATTAACCGATTCTGATACGCTGGGCAGCATTTCGAGACATCGAAATTTTCACGTACTTTTGCATACCTGGCATCGTCGATTTGAGGCCTCTAGGCAGTTCAATCTCTGACTGCCATTATGGCCCTTATAGACCAAACTATGACTTGTATACACCTTTGGTGGTGTTTTCGTGTGTGTATTAACCGATTCTGATAAGTTACCTGGCATCGTCGATTTGAGGCCTCTAGGCAGTTCAACCTCTGACTGCCATTATGGCCCTTATAGACCAAACTATGACTTGTATACACCTTTGGTGGTGTTTTCGTGTGTGTATTAACCGATTCTGATAAGTTGGGCAGCATTTCGAGACATCGAAATTTTCACGTACTTTTGCATACCTGGCATCGTCGATTTGAGGCCTCTAGGCAGTTCAACCTCTGACTGCCATTATGGCCCTTATAGACCAAACTATGACTTGTATACACCTTTGGTGGTGTTTTCGTGTGTGTATTAACCGATTCTGATACGCTGGGCTGCATTTCAGGACATCGAAATTTTCACGTACTTTTGCATACCTGGCATCGTCGATTTGAGGCCTCTAGGCAGTTCAACCTCTGACTGCCATTATGGCACTTATAGACCAAACTATGACTTGTATGCACCTTTGGTGGTGTTTTCGTGTGTGTATTAACCGATTCTGATACGCTGGGCTGCATTTCGAGACATCGAAATTTTCACGTACTTTTGCATACCTGGCATCGTCGATTTGAGGCCTCTAGGCAGTTCAACCTCTGACTGCCATTATGGCCCTTATAGACCAAACTATGACTTGTATACACCTTTGGTGGTGTTTTCGTGTGTGTATTAACCGATTCTGATACGCTGGGCTGCATTTCAGGACATCGAAATTTTCACGTACTTTTGCATACCTGGCATAGTCGATGTGAGGCCTCTAGGCAGTTCAACCTCTGACTGCCATTATGGCCCTTATAGACCAAACTATGACTTGTATACACCTTTGGTGGTGTTTTCGTGTGTGTATTAACCGATTCTGATACGCTGGGCTGCATTTCAGTACATCGAAATTTTCACGTACTTTTGCATACCTGGCATCGTCGATTTGAGGCCTCTAGGCAGTTCAACCTCTGACTGCCATTATGGCCCTTATAGACCAAACTATGACTTGTATACACCTTTGGAGGTGTTTTCGTGTGTGTATTAACCGATTCTGATACGCTGGGCTGCATTTTAGGACATCGAAATTTTCACGTACTTTTGCATACCTGGCATCGTCGATGTGAGGCCTCTAGGCAGTTCAACCTCTGACTGCTATTATGGCCCTTATAGACCAAACTATGACTTGTATACACCTTTGGTGGTGTTTTCGTGTGTGTATTAACCGATTCTGATAAGTTACCTGGCATCGTCGATTTGAGGCCTCTAGGCAGTTCAACCTCTGACTGCCATTATGGCCCTTATAGACCAAACTATGACTTGTATACACCTTTGGTGGTGTTTTCGTGTGTGTATTAACCGATTCTGATAAGTTGGGCAGCATTTCGAGACATCGAAATTTTCACGTACTTTTGCATACCTGGCATCGTCGATTTGAGGCCTCTAGGCAGTTCAACCTCTGACTGCCATTATGGCCCTTATAGACCAAACTATGACTTGTATACACCTTTGGTGGTGTTTTCGTGTGTGTATTAACCGATTCTGATACGCTGGGCTGCATTTCAGGACATCGAAATTTTCACGTACTTTTGCATACCTGGCATCGTCGATTTGAGGCCTCTAGGCAGTTCAACCTCTGGCTGCCATTATGGCCCTTATAGACCAAACTATGACTTGTATACACCTTTGGTGGTGTTTTCGTGTGTGTATTAACCGATTCTGATACGCTGGGCTGCATTTTAGGACATCGAAATTTTCACGTACTTTTGCATACCTGGCATCGTCGATTTGAGGCCTCTAGGCAGTTCAACCTCTGACTGCCATTATGGCCCTTATAGACCAAACTATGACTTGTATACACCTTTGGTGGTGTTTTCGTGTGTGTATTAACCGATTCTGATAAGTTGGGCAGCATTTCGAGACATCGAAATTTTCACGTACTTTTGCATACCTGGCATCGTCGATTTGAGGCCTCTAGGCAGTTCAACCTCTGACTGCCATTATGGCCCTTATAGACCAAACTATGACTTGTATACACCTTTGGTGGTGTTTTCGTGTGTGTATTAACCGATTCTGATACGCTGGGCAGCATTTCGAGACATCGAAATTTTCACGTACTTTTGCATACCTGGCATCGTCGATGTGAGGCCTCTAGGCAGTTCAACCTCTGACTGCCATTATGGCCCTTATAGACCAAACTATGACTTGTATGCACCTTTGGTGGTGTTTTCGTGTGTGTATTAACCGATTCTGATAAGTTGGACAGCATTTCAGGACATCGAAATTTTCACGTACTTTTGCATACCTGGCATCGTCGATTTGAGGCCTCTAGGCAGTTCAACCTCTGACTGCCATTATGGCCCTTATAGACCAAACTATGACTTGTATACACCTTTGGTGGTGTTTTCGTGTGTGTATTAACCGATTCTGATACGCTGGGCTGCATTTTAGGACATCGAAATTTTCACGTACTTTTGCATACCTGGCATCGTCGATTTGAGGCCTCTAGGCAGTTCAACCTCTGACTGCCATTATGGCCCTTATAGACCAAACTATGACTTGTATACACCTTTGGTGGTGTTTTCGTGTGTGTATTAACCGATTCTGATAAGTTGGGCAGCATTTCGAGACATCGAAATTTTCACGTACTTTTGCATACCTGGCATCGTCGATTTGAGGCCTCTAGGCAGTTCAACCTCTGACTGCCATTATGGCCCTTATAGACCAAACTATGACTTGTATACACCTTTGGTGGTGTTTTCGTGTGTGTATTAACCGATTCTGATACGCTGGGCTGCATTTCAGGACATCGAAATTTTCACGTACTTTTGCATACCTGGCATCGTCGATTTGAGGCCTCTAGGCAGTTCAACCTCTGACTGCCATTATGGCCCTTATAGACCAAACTATGACTTGTATACACCTTTGGAGGTGTTTTCGTGTGTGTATTAACCGATTCTGATACGCTGGGCTGCATTTTAGGACATCGAAATTTTCACGTACTTTTGCATACCTGGCATCTTCGATGTGAGGCCTCTAGGCAGTTCAACCTCTGACTGCCATTATGGCCCTTATAGACCAAACTATGACTTGTATACACCTTTGGTGGTGTTTTCGTGTGTGTATTAACCGATTCTGATAAGTTGGACAGCATTTCAGGACATCGAAATTTTCACGTACTTTTGCATACCTGGCATCGTCGATTTGAGGCCTCTAGGCAGTTCAACCTCTGACTGCCATTATGGCCCTTATAGACCAAACTATGACTTGTATACACCTTTGGTGGTGTTTTCGTGTGTGTATTAACCGATTCTGATACGCTGGGCAGCATTTCGAGACATCGAAATTTTCACGTACTTTTGCATACCTGGCATCGTCGATGTGAGGCCTCTAGGCAGTTCAACCTCTGACTGCCATTATGGCCCTTATAGACCAAACTATGACTTGTATACACCTTTGGTGGTGTTTTCGTGTGTGTATTAACCGATTCTGATAAGTTGGACAGCATTTCAGGACATCGAAATTTTCACGTACTTTTGCATACCTGGCATCGTCGATTTGAGGCCTCTAGGCAGTTCAACCTCTGACTGCCATTATGGCCCTTATAGACCAAACTATGACTTGTATACACCTTTGGTGGTGTTTTCGTGTGTGTATTAACCGATTCTGATACGCTGGGCTGCATTTTAGGACATCGAAATTTTCACGTACTTTTGCATACCTGGCATCGTCGATTTGAGGCCTCTAGGCAGTTCAACCTCTGACTGCCATTATGGCCCTTATAGACCAAACTATGACTTGTATACACCTTTGGTGGTGTTTTCGTGTGTGTATTAACCGATTCTGATAAGTTGGGCAGCATTTCGAGACATCGAAATTTTCACGTACTTTTGCATACCTGGCATCGTCGATTTGAGGCCTCTAGGCAGTTCAACCTCTGACTGCCATTATGGACCTTATAGACCAAACTATGACTTGTATACACCTTTGGTGGTGTTTTCGTGTGTGTATTAACCGATTCTGATACGCTGGGCTGCATTTCAGGACATCGAAATTTTCACGTACTTTTGCATACCTGGCATCGTCGATTTGAGGCCTCTAGGCAGTTCAACCTCTGACTGCCATTATGGCCCTTATAGACCAAACTATGACTTGTATACACCTTTGGAGGTGTTTTCGTGTGTGTATTAACCGATTCTGATACGCTGGGCTGCATTTTAGGACATCGAAATTTTCACGTACTTTTGCATACCTGGCATCTTCGATGTGAGGCCTCTAGGCAGTTCAACCTCTGACTGCCATTATGGCCCTTATAGACCAAACTATGACTTGTATACACCTTTGGTGGTGTTTTCGTGTGTGTATTAACCGATTCTGATAAGTTGGGCAGCATTTCAGGACATCGAAATTTTCACGTACTTTTGCATACCTGGCATCGTCGATTTGAGGCCTCTAGGCAGTTCAACCTCTGACTGCCATTATGGCCCTTATAGACCAAACTATGACTTGTATACACCTTTGGTGGTGTTTTCGTGTGTGTATTAACCGATTCTGATACGCTGGGCTGCATTTTAGGACATCGAAATTTTCACGTACTTTTGCATACCTGGCATCGTCGATTTGAGGCCTCTAGGCAGTTCAACCTCTGACTGCCATTATGGCCCTTATAGACCAAACTATGACTTGTATACACCTTTGGTGGTGTTTTCGTGTGTGTATTAACCGATTCTGATAAGTTGGGCAGCATTTCGAGACATCGAAATTTTCACGTACTTTTGCATACCTGGCATCGTCGATTTGAGGCCTCTAGGCAGTTCAACCTCTGACTGCCATTATGGCCCTTATAGACCAAACTATGACTTGTATACACCTTTGGTGGTGTTTTCGTGTGTGTATTAACCGATTCTGATACGCTGGGCTGCATTTCAGGACATCGAAATTTTCACGTACTTTTGCATACCTGGCATCGTCGATTTGAGGCCTCTAGGCAGTTCAACCTCTGACTGCCATTATGGCCCTTATAGACCAAACTATGACTTGTATACACCTTTGGAGGTGTTTTCGTGTGTGTATTAACCGATTCTGATACGCTGGGCTGCATTTTAGGACATCGAAATTTTCACGTACTTTTGCATACCTGGCATCTTCGATGTGAGGCCTCTAGGCAGTTCAACTTCTGACTGCCATTATGGCCCTTATAGACCAAACTATGACTTGTATACACCTTTGGTGGTGTTTTCGTGTGTGTATTAACCGATTCTGATAAGTTGGACAGCATTTCAGGACATCGAAATTTTCACGTACTTTTGCATACCTGGCATCGTCGATTTGAGGCCTCTAGGCAGTTCAACCTCTGACTGCCATTATGGCCCTTATAGACCAAACTATGACTTGTATACACCTTTGGTGGTGTTTTCGTGTGTGTATTAACCGATTCTGATACGCTGGGCTGCATTTTAGGACATCGAAATTTTCACGTACTTTTGCATACCTGGCATCGTCGATTTGAGGCCTCTAGGCAGTTCAACCTCTGACTGCCATTATGGCCCTTATAGACCAAACTATGACTTGTATACACCTTTGGTGGTGTTTTCGTGTGTGTATTAACCGATTCTGATAAGTTGGGCAGCATTTCGAGACATCGAAATTTTCACGTACTTTTGCATACCTGGCATCGTCGATTTGAGGCCTCTAGGCAGTTCAACCTCTGACTGCCATTATGGCCCTTATAGACCAAACTATGACTTGTATACACCTTTGGTGGTGTTTTCGTGTGTGTATTAACCGATTCTGATACGCTGGGCAGCATTTCGAGACATCGAAATTTTCACGTACTTTTGCATACCTGGCATCGTCGATTTGAGGCCTCTAGGCAGTTCAACCTCTGACTGCCATTATGGCCCTTATAGACCAAACTATGACTTGTATACACCTTTGGTGGTGTTTTCGTGTGTGTATTAACCGATTCTGATAAGTTGGGCAGCATTTCGAGACATCGAAATTTTCACGTACTTTTGCATACCTGGCATCGTCGATTTGAGGCCTCTAGGCAGTTCAACCTCTGACTGCCATTATGGCCCTTATAGACCAAACTATGACTTGTATACACCTTTGGAGGTGTTTTCGTGTGTGTATTAACCGATTCTGATACGCTGGGCTGCATTTTAGGACATCGAAATTTTCACGTACTTTTGCATACCTGGCATCTTCGATGTGAGGCCTCTAGGCAGTTCAACCTCTGACTGCCATTATGGCCCTTATAGACCAAACTATGACTTGTATACACCTTTGGTGGTGTTTTCGTGTGTGTATTAACCGATTCTGATAAGTTGGACAGCATTTCAGGACATCGAAATTTTCACGTACTTTTGCATACCTGGCATCGTCGATTTGAGGCCTCTAGGCAGTTCAACCTCTGACTGCCATTATGGCCCTTATAGACCAAACTATGACTTGTATACACCTTTGGTGGTGTTTTCGTGTGTGTATTAACCGATTCTGATAAGTTGGGCAGCATTTCGAGACATCGAAATTTTCACGTACTTTTGCATACCTGGCATCGTCGATGTGAGGCCTCTAGGCAGTTCAACCTCTGACTGCCATTATGGCCCTTATAGACCAAACTATGACTTGTATACACCTTTGGTGGTGTTTTCGTGTGTGTATTAACCGATTCTGATACGCTGGGCTGCATTTCAGGACATCGAAATTTTCACGTACTTTTGCATACCTGGCATCGTCGATTTGAGGCCTCTAGGCAGTTCAACCTCTGGCTGCATTATGGCCCTTATAGACCAAACTATGACTTGTATACACCTTTGGTGGTGTTTTCGTGTGTGTATTAACCGATTCTGATACGCTGGGCTGCATTTTAGGACATCGAAATTTTCACGTACTTTTGCATACCTGGCATCGTCGATTTGAGGCCTCTAGGCAGTTCAACCTCTGACTGCCATTATGGCCCTTATAGACCAAACTATGACTTGTATACACCTTTGGTGGTGTTTTCGTGTGCGTATTAACCGATTCTGATAAGTTGGGCAGCATTTCGAGACATCGAAATTTTCACGTACTTTTGCATACCTGGCATCGTCGATTTGAGGCCTCTAGGCAGTTCAACCTCTGACTGCCATTATGGCCCTTATAGACCAAACTATGACTTGTATACACCTTTGGTGGTGTTTTCGTGTGTGTATTAACCGATTCTGATAAGTTGGGCAGCATTTCGAGACATCGAAATTTTCACGTACTTTTGCATACCTGGCATCTTCGATGTGAGGCCTCTAGGCAGTTCAACCTCTGACTGCCATTATGGCCCTTATAGACCAAACTATGACTTGTATACACCTTTGGTGGTGTTTTCGTGTGTGTATTAACCGATTCTGATACGCTGGGCTGCATTTCAGGACATCGAAATTTTCACGTACTTTTGCATACCTGGCATCGTCGATTTGAGGCCTCTAGGCAGTTCAACCTCTGGCTGCCATTATGGCCCTTATAGACCAAACTATGACTTGTATACACCTTTGGTGGTGTTTTCGTGTGTGTATTAACCGATTCTGATACGCTGGGCTGCATTTTAGGACATCGAAATTTTCACGTACTTTTGCATACCTGGCATCGTCGATTTGAGGCCTCTAGGCAGTTCAACCTCTGACTGCCATTATGGCCCTTATAGACCAAACTATGACTTGTATACACCTTTGGTGGTGTTTTCGTGTGTGTATTAACCGATTCTGATAAGTTGGGCAGCATTTCGAGACATCGAAATTTGCACGTACTTTTGCATACCTGGCATCGTCGATTTGAGGCCTCTAGGCAGTTCAACCTCTGACTGCCATTATGGCCCTTATAGACCAAACTATGACTTGTATACACCTTTGGTGGTGTTTTCGTGTGTGTATTAACCGATTCTGATACGCTGGGCAGCATTTCGAGACATCGAAATTTCACGTACTTTTGCATACCTGGCATCGTCGATTTGAGGCCTCTAGGCAGTTCAACCTCTGACTGCCATTATGGCCCTTATAGACCAAATTGTGACTTGTATACACCTTTGGTGGTGTTTTCGTGTGTGTATTAACCGATTCTGATAAGTTGGGCAGCATTTCGAGACATCGAAATTTTCACGTACTTTTGCATACCTGGCATCGTCGATTTGAGGCCTCTAGGCAGTTCAACCTCTGACTGCCATTATGGCCCTTATAGACCAAACTATGACTTGTATACACCTTTGGTGGTGTTTTCGTGTGTGTATTAACCGATTCTGATACGCTGGGCTGCATTTCAGGACATCGAAATTTTCACGTACTTTTGCATACCTGGCATCGTCGATTTGAGGCCTCTAGGCAGTTCAACCTCTGACTGCCATTATGGCCCTTATAGACCAAACTATGACTTGTATACACCTTTGGAGGTGTTTTCGTGTGTGTATTAACCGATTCTGATACGCTGGGCTGCATTTTAGGACATCGAAATTTTCACGTACTTTTGCATACCTGGCATCTTCGATGTGAGGCCTCTAGGCAGTTCAACTTCTGACTGCCATTATGGCCCTTATAGACCAAACTATGACTTGTATACACCTTTGGTGGTGTTTTCGTGTGTGTATTACCGATTCTGATAAGTTGGACAGCATTTCAGGACATCGAAATTTTCACGTACTTTTGCATACCTGGCATCGTCGATTTGAGGCCTCTAGGCAGTTCAACCTCTGACTGCCATTATGGCCCTTATAGACCAAACTATGACTTGTATACACCTTTGGTGGTGTTTTCGTGTGTGTATTAACCGATTCTGATACGCTGGGCTGCATTTTAGGACATCGAAATTTTCACGTACTTTTGCATACCTGGCATCGTCGATTTGAGGCCTCTAGGCAGTTCAACCTCTGACTGCCATTATGGCCCTTATAGACCAAACTATGACTTGTATACACCTTTGGTGGTGTTTTCGTGTGTGTATTAACCGATTCTGATAAGTTGGGCAGCATTTCGAGACATCGAAATTTTCACGTACTTTTGCATACCTGGCATCGTCGATTGAGGCCTCTAGGCAGTTCAACCTCTGACTGCCATTATGGCCCTTATAGACCAAACTATGACTTGTATACACCTTTGGTGGTGTTTTCGTGTGTGTATTAACCGATTCTGATACGCTGGGCAGCATTTCGAGACATCGAAATTTTCACGTACTTTTGCATACCTGGCATCGTCGATTTGAGGCCTCTAGGCAGTTCAACCTCTGACTGCCATTATGGCCCTTATAGACCAAACTATGACTTGTATACACCTTTGGTGGTGTTTTCGTGTGTGTATTAACCGATTCTGATAAGTTGGGCAGCATTTCGAGACATCGAAATTTTCACGTACTTTTGCATACCTGGCATCGTCGATTTGAGGCCTCTAGGCAGTTCAACCTCTGACTGCCATTATGGCCCTTATAGACCAAACTATGACTTGTATACACCTTTGGAGGTGTTTTCGTGTGTGTATTAACCGATTCTGATACGCTGGGCTGCATTTTAGGACATCGAAATTTTCACGTACTTTTGCATACCTGGCATCTTCGATGTGAGGCCTCTAGGCAGTTCAACCTCTGACTGCCATTATGGCCCTTATAGACCAAACTATGACTTGTATACACCTTTGGTGGTGTTTTCGTGTGTGTATTAACCGATTCTGATAAGTTGGGCAGCATTTCAGGACATCGAAATTTTCACGTACTTTTGCATACCTGGCATCGTCGATTTGAGGCCTCTAGGCAGTTCAACCTCTGACTGCCATTATGGCCCTTATAGACCAAACTATGACTTGTATACACCTTTGGTGGTGTTTTCGTGTGTGTATTAACCGATTCTGATAAGTTGGGCAGCATTTCGAGACATCGAAATTTTCACGTACTTTTGCATACCTGGCATCGTCGATTTGAGGCCTCTAGGCAGTTCAACCTCTGACTGCCATTATGGCCCTTATAGACCAAACTATGACTTGTATACACCTTTGGTGGTGTTTTCGTGTGTGTATTAACCGATTCTGATACGCTGGGCTGCATTTCAGGACATCGAAATTTTCACGTACTTTTGCATACCTGGCATCGTCGATTTGAGGCCTCTAGGCAGTTCAACCTCTGGCTGCCATTATGGCCCTTATAGACCAAACTATGACTTGTATACACCTTTGGTGGTGTTTTCGTGTGTGTATTAACCGATTCTGATACGCTGGGCTGCATTTTAGGACATCGAAATTTTCACGTACTTTTGCATACCTGGCATCGTCGATTTGAGGCCTCTAGGCAGTTCAACCTCTGACTGCCATTATGGCCCTTATAGACCAAACTATGACTTGTATACACCTTTGGTGGTGTTTTCGTGTGCGTATTAACCGATTCTGATAAGTTGGGCAGCATTTCGAGACATCGAAATTTTCACGTACTTTTGCATACCTGGCATCGTCGATTTGAGGCCTCTAGGCAGTTCAACCTCTGACTGCCATTATGGCCCTTATAGACCAAACTATGACTTGTATACACCTTTGGTGGTGTTTTCGTGTGTGTATTAACCGATTCTGATAAGTTGGGCAGCATTTCGAGACATCGAAATTTTCACGTACTTTTGCATACCTGGCATCTTCGATGTGAGGCCTCTAGGCAGTTCAACCTCTGACTGCCATTATGGCCCTTATAGACCAAACTATGACTTGTATACACCTTTGGTGGTGTTTTCGTGTGTGTATTAACCGATTCTGATACGCTGGGCTGCATTTCAGGACATCGAAATTTTCACGTACTTTTGCATACCTGGCATCGTCGATTTGAGGCCTCTAGGCAGTTCAACCTCTGGCTGCCATTATGGCCCTTATAGACCAAACTATGACTTGTATACACCTTTGGTGGTGTTTTCGTGTGTGTATTAACCGATTCTGATACGCTGGGCTGCATTTTAGGACATCGAAATTTTCACGTACTTTTGCATACCTGGCATCGTCGATTTGAGGCCTCTAGGCAGTTCAACCTCTGACTGCCATTATGGCCCTTATAGACCAAACTATGACTTGTATACACCTTTGGTGGTGTTTTCGTGTGTGTATTAACCGATTCTGATAAGTTGGGCAGCATTTCGAGACATCGAAATTTGCACGTACTTTTGCATACCTGGCATCGTCGATTTGAGGCCTCTAGGCAGTTCAACCTCTGACTGCCATTATGGCCCTTATAGACCAAACTATGACTTGTATACACCTTTGGTGGTGTTTTCGTGTGTGTATTAACCGATTCTGATACGCTGGGCAGCATTTCGAGACATCGAAATTTTCACGTACTTTTGCATACCTGGCATCGTCGATTTGAGGCCTCTAGGCAGTTCAACCTCTGACTGCCATTATGGCCCTTATAGACCAAACTATGACTTGTATACACCTTTGGTGGTGTTTTCGTGTGTGTATTAACCGATTCTGATAAGTTGGGCAGCATTTCGAGACATCGAAATTTTCACGTACTTTTGCATACCTGGCATCGTCGATTTGAGGCCTCTAGGCAGTTCAACCTCTGACTGCCATTATGGCCCTTATAGACCAAACTATGACTTGTATACACCTTTGGTGGTGTTTTCGTGTGTGTATTAACCGATTCTGATACGCTGGGCTGCATTTCAGGACATCGAAATTTTCACGTACTTTTGCATACCTGGCATCGTCGATTTGAGGCCTCTAGGCAGTTCAACCTCTGACTGCCATTATGGCCCTTATAGACCAAACTATGACTTGTATACACCTTTGGAGGTGTTTTCGTGTGTGTATTAACCGATTCTGATACGCTGGGCTGCATTTTAGGACATCGAAATTTTCACGTACTTTTGCATACCTGGCATCGTCGATGTAAGGCCTCTAGGCAGTTCAACCTCTGACTGCCATTATGGCCCTTATAGACCAAACTATGACTTGTATACACCTTTGGTGGTGTTTTCGTGTGTGTATTAACCGATTCTGATACGCTGGGCTGCATTTCAGGACATCGAAATTTTCACGTACTTTTGCATACCTGGCATCGTCGATGTGAGGCCTCTAGGCAGTTCAACCTCTGACTGCCATTATGGCCCTTATAGACCAAACTATGACTTGTATACACCTTTGGTGGTGATTTCGTGTGTGTATTAACCGATTCTGATACGCTGGGCTGCATTTTAGGACATCGAAATTTTCACGTACTTTGCATACCTGGCATCGTCGATTTGAGGCCTCTAGGCAGTTCAACCTCTGACTGCCATTATGGCCCTTATAGACCAAACTATGACTTGTATACACCTTTGGTGGTGTTTGCGT
>CAJNIU020000040.1:0-88952 GCA_905231855.2 Eristalis tenax
GTGTACAGAAGTCATAGTTTGGTTTAATAGGGCCATTATGGCAGTCAGAGGTTGAAGTGACCAAAGGCTTCAAATCGACGATGCCGGCTATGCAAAAATACGTGAAAATTCCGATGTCCTGAAATGCAGCCCAACGTATCGGAATCGGTTAATACACACACGAAAACATCACCAAAGGTGTACAGAAGTCATAGTTTGGTCTATTAGGGCCATTATGGCAGTCAGAGGTTGAAGTGACCAAAGGCTTCAAATCGACGATGCCGGCTATGCAAAAATACGTGAAAATTCCGATGTCCTGAAATGCAGCCCAACGTATCGGAATCGGTTAATACACACACGAAAACATCACCAAAGGTGTACAGAAGTCATAGTTTGGTCTATTAGGGCCATTATGGCAGTCAGAGGTTGAAGTGACCAAAGGCTTCAAATCGACGATGCCGGCTATGCAAAAATACGTGAAAATTCCGATGTCCTAAAATGCAGCCCAACGTATCGGAATCGGTTAATACACACACGAAAACATCACCAAAGGTGTACAGAAGTCATAGTTTGGTCTATTAGGGCCATTATGGCAGTCAGAGGTTGAAGTGACCAAAGGCTTCAAATCGACGATGCCGGCTATGCAAAAATACGTGAAAATTCCGATGTCCTAAAATGCAGCCCAACGTATCGGAATCGGTTAATACACACACGAAAACATCACCAAAGGTGTACAGAAGTCATAGTTTGGTCTATTAGGGCCATTATGGCAGTCAGAGGTTGAAGTGACCAAAGGCTTCAAATCGACGATGCCGGCTATGCAAAAATACGTGAAAATTCCGATGTCCTGAAATGCAGCCCAACGTATCGGAATCGGTTAATACACACACGAAAACATCACCAAAGGTGTACAGAAGTCATAGTTTGGTCTATTAGGGCCATTATGGCAGTCAGAGGTTGAAGTGACCAAAGGCTTCAAATCGACGATGCCGGCTATGCAAAAATACGTGAAAATTCCGATGTCCTAAAATGCAGCCCAACGTATCGGAATCGGTTAATACACACACGAAAACATCACCAAAGGTGTACAGAAGTCATAGTTTGGTCTATTAGGGCCATTATGGCAGTCAGAGGTTGAAGTGACCAAAGGCTTCAAATCGACGATGCCGGCTATGCAAAAATACGTGAAAATTCCGATGTCCTGAAATGCAGCCCAACGTATCGGAATCGGTTAATACACACACGAAAACATCACCAAAGGTGTACAGAAGTCATAGTTTGGTCTATTAGGGCCATTATGGCAGTCAGAGGTTGAAGTGACCAAAGGCTTCAAATCGACGATGCCGGCTATGCAAAAATACGTGAAAATTCCGATGTCCTGAAATGCAGCCCAACGTATCGGAATCGGTTAATACACACACGAAAACATCACCAAAGGTGTACAGAAGTCATAGTTTGGTCTATTAGGGCCATTATGGCAGTCAGAGGTTGAAGTGACCAAAGGCTTCAAATCGACGATGCCGGCTATGCAAAAATACGTGAAAATTCCGATGTCCTGAAATGCAGCCCAACGTATCAGAATCGGTTAATACACACACGAAAACATCACCAAAGGTGTACAGAAGTCATAGTTTGGTCTATTAGGGCCATTATGGCAGTCAGAGGTTGAAGTGACCAAAGGCTTCAAATCGACGATGCCGGCTATGCAAAAATACGTGAAAATTCCGATGTCCTGAAATGCAGCCCAACGTATCGGAATCGGTTAATACACACACGAAAACATCACCAAAGGTGTACAGAAGTCATAGTTTGGTCTATTAGGGCCATTATGGCAGTCAGAGGTTGAAGTGACCAAAGGCTTCAAATCGACGATGCCGGCTATGCAAAAATACGTGAAAATTCCGATGTCCTGAAATGCAGCCCAACGTATCGGAATCGGTTAATACACACACGAAAACATCACCAAAGGTGTACAGAAGTCATAGTTTGGTTTAATAGGGCCATTATGGCAGTCAGAGGTTGAAGTGACCAAAGGCTTCAAATCGACGATGCCGGCTATGCAAAAATACGTGAAAATTCCGATGTCCTGAAATGCAGCCCAACGTATCAGAATCGGTTAATACACACACGAAAACATCACCAAAGGTGTACAGAAGTCATAGTTTGGTCTATTAGGGCCATTATGGCAGTCAGAGGTTGAAGTGACCAAAGGCTTCAAATCGACGATGCCGGCTATGCAAAAATACGTGAAAATTCCGATGTCCTGAAATGCAGCCCAACGTATCGGAATCGGTTAATACACACACGAAAACATCACCAAAGGTGTACAGAAGTCATAGTTTGGTCTATTAGGGCCATTATGGCAGTCAGAGGTTGAAGTGACCAAAGGCTTCAAATCGACGATGCCGGCTATGCAAAAATACGTGAAAATTCTGATGTCCTAAAATGCAGCCCAACGTATCGGAATCGGTTAATACACACACGAAAACATCACCAAAGGTGTACAGAAGTCATAGTTTGGTCTATTAGGGCCATTATGGCAGTCAGAGGTTGAAGTGACCAAAGGCTTCAAATCGACGATGCCGGCTATGCAAAAATACGTGAAAATTCCGATGTCCTGAAATGCAGCCCAACGTATCGGAATCGGTTAATACACACACGAAAACATCACCAAAGGTGTACAGAAGTCATAGTTTGGTCTATTAGGGCCATTATGGCAGTCAGAGGTTGAAGTGACCAAAGGCTTCAAATCGACGATGCCGGCTATGCAAAAATACGTGAAAATTCCGATGTCCTGAAATGCAGCCCAACGTATCGGAATCGGTTAATACACACACGAAAACATCACCAAAGGTGTACAGAAGTCATAGTTTGGTCTATTAGGGCCATTATGGCAGTCAGAGGTTGAAGTGACCAAAGGCTTCAAATCGACGATGCCGGCTATGCAAAAATACGTGAAAATTCCGATGTCCTGAAATGCAGCCCAACGTATCGGAATCGGTTAATACACACACGAAAACATCACCAAAGGTGTACAGAAGTCATAGTTTGGTCTATTAGGGCCATTATGGCAGTCAGAGGTTGAAGTGACCAAAGGCTTCAAATCGACGATGCCGGCTATGCAAAAATACGTGAAAATTCCGATGTCCTGAAATGCAGCCCAACGTATCGGAATCGGTTAATACACACACGAAAACATCACCAAAGGTGTACAGAAGTCATAGTTTGGTCTATTAGGGCCATTATGGCAGTCAGAGGTTGAAGTGACCAAAGGCTTCAAATCGACGATGCCGGCTATGCAAAAATACGTGAAAATTCCGATGTCCTAAAATGCAGCCCAACGTATCGGAATCGGTTAATACACACACGAAAACATCACCAAAGGTGTACAGAAGTCATAGTTTGGTCTATTAGGGCCATTATGGCAGTCAGAGGTTGAAGTGACCAAAGGCTTCAAATCGACGATGCCGGCTATGCAAAAATACGTGAAAATTCCGATGTCCTGAAATGCAGCCCAACGTATCGGAATCGGTTAATACACACACGAAAACATCACCAAAGGTGTACAGAAGTCATAGTTTGGTCTATTAGGGCCATTATGGCAGTCAGAGGTTGAAGTGACCAAAGGCTTCAAATCGACGATGCCGGCTATGCAAAAATACGTGAAAATTCCGATGTCCTAAAATGCAGCCCAACGTATCGGAATCGGTTAATACACACACGAAAACATCACCAAAGGTGTACAGAAGTCATAGTTTGGTCTATTAGGGCCATTATGGCAGTCAGAGGTTGAAGTGACCAAAGGCTTCAAATCGACGATGCCGGCTATGCAAAAATACGTGAAAATTCCGATGTCCTGAAATGCAGCCCAACGTATCGGAATCGGTTAATACACACACGAAAACATCACCAAAGGTGTACAGAAGTCATAGTTTGGTTTAATAGGGCCATTATGGCAGTCAGAGGTTGAAGTGACCAAAGGCTTCAAATCGACGATGCCGGCTATGCAAAAATACGTGAAAATTCCGATGTCCTGAAATGCAGCCCAACGTATCAGAATCGGTTAATACACACACGAAAACATCACCAAAGGTGTACAGAAGTCATAGTTTGGTCTATTAGGGCCATTATGGCAGTCAGAGGTTGAAGTGACCAAAGGCTTCAAATCGACGATGCCGGCTATGCAAAAATACGTGAAAATTCCGATGTCCTGAAATGCAGCCCAACGTATCGGAATCGGTTAATACACACACGAAAACATCACCAAAGGTGTACAGAAGTCATAGTTTGGTCTATTAGGGCCATTATGGCAGTCAGAGGTTGAAGTGACCAAAGGCTTCAAATCGACGATGCCGGCTATGCAAAAATACGTGAAAATTCCGATGTCCTGAAATGCAGCCCTGATCCGATGTCCTGAAATGCAGCCCAACGTATCAGAATCGGTTAATACACACACGAAAACATCACCAAAGGTGTACAGAAGTCATAGTTTGGTCTATTAGGGCCATTATGGCAGTCAGAGGTTGAAGTGACCAAAGGCTTCAAATCGACGATGCCGGCTATGCAAAAATACGTGAAAATTCCGATGTCCTGAAATGCAGCCCAACGTATCGGAATCGGTTAATACACACACGAAAACATCACCAAAGGTGTACAGAAGTCATAGTTTGGTCTATTAGGGCCATTATGGCAGTCAGAGGTTGAAGTGACCAAAGGCTTCAAATCGACGATGCCGGCTATGCAAAAATACGTGAAAATTCCGATGTCCTAAAATGCAGCCCAACGTATCGGAATCGGTTAATACACACACGAAAACATCACCAAAGGTGTACAGAAGTCATAGTTTGGTCTATTAGGGCCATTATGGCAGTCAGAGGTTGAAGTGACCAAAGGCTTCAAATCGACGATGCCGGCTATGCAAAAATACGTGAAAATTCCGATGTCCTGAAATGCAGCCCAACGTATCGGAATCGGTTAATACACACACGAAAACATCACCAAAGGTGTACAGAAGTCATAGTTTGGTCTATTAGGGCCATTATGGCAGTCAGAGGTTGAAGTGACCAAAGGCTTCAAATCGACGATGCCGGCTATGCAAAAATACGTGAAAATTCCGATGTCCTGAAATGCAGCCCAACGTATCGGAATCGGTTAATACACACACGAAAACATCACCAAAGGTGTACAGAAGTCATAGTTTGGTCTATTAGGGCCATTATGGCAGTCAGAGGTTGAAGTGACCAAAGGCTTCAAATCGACGATGCCGGCTATGCAAAAATACGTGAAAATTCCGATGTCCTGAAATGCAGCCCAACGTATCGGAATCGGTTAATACACACACGAAAACATCACCAAAGGTGTACAGAAGTCATAGTTTGGTCTATTAGGGCCATTATGGCAGTCAGAGGTTGAAGTGACCAAAGGCTTCAAATCGACGATGCCGGCTATGCAAAAATACGTGAAAATTCCGATGTCCTAAAATGCAGCCCAACGTATCGGAATCGGTTAATACACACACGAAAACATCACCAAAGGTGTACAGAAGTCATAGTTTGGTCTATTAGGGCCATTATGGCAGTCAGAGGTTGAAGTGACCAAAGGCTTCAAATCGACGATGCCGGCTATGCAAAAATACGTGAAAATTCCGATGTCCTGAAATGCAGCCCAACGTATCGGAATCGGTTAGTACACACACGAAAACATCACCAAAGGTGTACAGAAGTCATAGTTTGGTCTATTAGGGCCATTATGGCAGTCAGAGGTTGAAGTGACCAAAGGCTTCAAATCGACGATGCCGGCTATGCAAAAATACGTGAAAATTCCGATGTCCTGAAATGCAGCCCAACGTATCGGAATCGGTTAATACACACACGAAAACATCACCAAAGGTGTACAGAAGTCATAGTTTGGTCTATTAGGGCCATTATGGCAGTCAGAGGTTGAAGTGACCAAAGGCTTCAAATCGACGATGCCGGCTATGCAAAAATACGTGAAAATTCCGATGTCCTAAAATGCAGTCCAACGTATCGGAATCGGTTAATACACACACGAAAACATCACCAAAGGTGTATAGAAGTCATAGTTTGGTCTATTAGGGCCATTATGGCAGTCAGAGGTTGAAGTGACCAAAGGCTTCAAATCGACGATGCCGGCTATGCAAAAATACGTGAAAATTCCGATGTCCTAAAATGCAGCCCAACGTATCGGAATCGGTTAATACACACACGAAAACATCACCAAAGGTGTACAGAAGTCATAGTTTGGTCTATTAGGGCCATTATGGCAGTCAGAGGTTGAAGTGACCAAAGGCTTCAAATCGACGATGCCGGCTATGCAAAAATACGTGAAAATTCCGATGTCCTGAAATGCAGCCCAACGTATCGGAATCGGTTAATACACACACGAAAACATCACCAAAGGTGTACAGAAGTCATAGTTTGGTTTAATAGGGCCATTATGGCAGTCAGAGGTTGAAGTGACCAAAGGCTTCAAATCGACGATGCCGGCTATGCAAAAATACGTGAAAATTCCGATGTCCTGAAATGCAGCCCAACGTATCAGAATCGGTTAATACACACACGAAAACATCACCAAAGGTGTACAGAAGTCATAGTTTGGTCTATTAGGGCCATTATGGCAGTCAGAGGTTGAAGTGACCAAAGGCTTCAAATCGACGATGCCGGCTATGCAAAAATACGTGAAAATTCCGATGTCCTAAAATGCAGCCCAACGTATCGGAATCGGTTAATACACACACGAAAACATCACCAAAGGTGCACAGAAGTCATAGTTTGGTCTATTAGGGCCATTATGGCAGTCAGAGGTTGAAGTGACCAAAGGCTTCAAATCGACGATGCCGGCTATGCAAAAATACGTGAAAATTCCGATGTCCTAAAATGCAGCCCAACGTATCGGAATCGGTTAATACACACACGAAAACATCACCAAAGGTGTACAGAAGTCATAGTTTGGTCTATTAGGGCCATTATGGCAGTCAGAGGTTGAAGTGACCAAAGGCTTCAAATCGACGATGCCGGCTATGCAAAAATACGTGAAAATTCCGATGTCCTGAAATGCAGCCCAACGTATCGGAATCGGTTAATACACACACGAAAACATCACCAAAGGTGTACAGAAGTCATAGTTTGGTCTATTAGGGCCATTATGGCAGTCAGAGGTTGAAGTGACCAAAGGCTTCAAATCGACGATGCCGGCTATGCAAAAATACGTGAAAATTCCGATGTCCTAAAATGCAGCCCAACGTATCGGAATCGGTTAATACGCACACGAAAACATCACCAAAGGTGTACAGAAGTCATAGTTTGGTCTATTAGGGCCATTATGGCAGTCAGAGGTTGAAGTGACCAAAGGCTTCAAATCGACGATGCCGGCTATGCAAAAATACGTGAAAATTCCGATGTCCTGAAATGCAGCCCAACGTATCGGAATCGGTTAATACACACACGAAAACATCACCAAAGGTGTACAGAAGTCATAGTTTGGTTTAATAGGGCCATTATGGCAGTCAGAGGTTGAAGTGACCAAAGGCTTCAAATCGACGATGCCGGCTATGCAAAAATACGTGAAAATTCCGATGTCCTGAAATGCAGCCCAACGTATCAGAATCGGTTAATACACACACGAAAACATCACCAAAGGTGTACAGAAGTCATAGTTTGGTCTATTAGGGCCATTATGGCAGTCAGAGGTTGAAGTGACCAAAGGCTTCAAATCGACGATGCCGGCTATGCAAAAATACGTGAAAATTCCGATGTCCTGAAATGCAGCCCAACGTATCGGAATCGGTTAATACACACACGAAAACATCACCAAAGGTGTACAGAAGTCATAGTTTGGTCTATTAGGGCCATTATGGCAGTCAGAGGTTGAAGTGACCAAAGGCTTCAAATCGACGATGCCGGCTATGCAAAAATACGTGAAAATTCCGATGTCCTGAAATGCAGCCCAACGTATCGGAATCGGTTAATACACACACGAAAACATCACCAAAGGTGTACAGAAGTCATAGTTTGGTCTATTAGGGCCATTATGGCAGTCAGAGGTTGAAGTGACCAAAGGCTTCAAATCGACGATGCCGGCTATGCAAAAATACGTGAAAATTCCGATGTCCTAAAATGCAGCCCAACGTATCGGAATCGGTTAATACACACACGAAAACATCACCAAAGGTGTACAGAAGTCATAGTTTGGTCTATTAGGGCCATTATGGCAGTCAGAGGTTGAAGTGACCAAAGGCTTCAAATCGACGATGCCGGCTATGCAAAAATACGTGAAAATTCCGATGTCCTGAAATGCAGCCCAACGTATCGGAATCGGTTAATACACACACGAAAACATCACCAAAGGTGTACAGAAGTCATAGTTTGGTTTAATAGGGCCATTATGGCAGTCAGAGGTTGAAGTGACCAAAGGCTTCAAATCGACGATGCCGGCTATGCAAAAATACGTGAAAATTCCGATGTCCTGAAATGCAGCCCAACGTATCAGAATCGGTTAATACACACACGAAAACATCACCAAAGGTGTACAGAAGTCATAGTTTGGTCTATTAGGGCCATTATGGCAGTCAGAGGTTGAAGTGACCAAAGGCTTCAAATCGACGATGCCGGCTATGCAAAAATACGTGAAAATTCCGATGTCCTGAAATGCAGCCCAACGTATCGGAATCGGTTAATACACACACGAAAACATCACCAAAGGTGTACAGAAGTCATAGTTTGGTCTATTAGGGCCATTATGGCAGTCAGAGGTTGAAGTGACCAAAGGCTTCAAATCGACGATGCCGGCTATGCAAAAATACGTGAAAATTCCGATGTCCTAAAATGCAGCCCAACGTATCGGAATCGGTTAATACACACACGAAAACATCACCAAAGGTGTACAGAAGTCATAGTTTGGTCTATTAGGGCCATTATGGCAGTCAGAGGTTGAAGTGACCAAAGGCTTCAAATCGACGATGCCGGCTATGCAAAAATATGTGAAAATTCCGATGTCCTGAAATGCAGCCCAACGTATCGGAATCGGTTAATACACACACGAAAACATCACCAAAGGTGTACAGAAGTCATAGTTTGGTCTATTAGGGCCATTATGGCAGTCAGAGGTTGAAGTGACCAAAGGCTTCAAATCGACGATGCCGGCTATGCAAAAATACGTGAAAATTCCGATGTCCTGAAATGCAGCCCAACGTATCGGAATCGGTTAATACACACACGAAAACATCACCAAAGGTGTACAGAAGTCATAGTTTGGTCTATTAGGGCCATTATGGCAGTCAGAGGTTGAAGTGACCAAAGGCTTCAAATCGACGATGCCGGCTATGCAAAAATACGTGAAAATTCCGATGTCCTGAAATGCAGCCCAACGTATCGGAATCGGTTAATACACACACGAAAACATCACCAAAGGTGTACAGAAGTCATAGTTTGGTCTATTAGGGCCATTATGGCAGTCAGAGGTTGAAGTGACCAAAGGCTTCAAATCGACGATGCCGGCTATGCTAAAATACGTGAAAATTCCGATGTCCTGAAATGCAGCCCAACGTATCGGAATCGGTTAATACACACACGAAAACATCACCAAAGGTGTACAGAAGTCATAGTTTGGTCTATTAGGGCCATTATGGCAGTCAGAGGTTGAAGTGACCAAAGGCTTCAAATCGACGGCTATGCAAAAATACGTGAAAATTCCGATGTCCTAAAATGCAGCCCAACGTATCGGAATCGGTTAATACACACACGAAAACATCACCAAAGGTGTACAGAAGTCATAGTTTGGTCTATTAGGGCCATTATGGCAGTCAGAGGTTGAAGTGACCAAAGGCTTCAAATCGACGATGCCGGCTATGCAAAAATACGTGAAAATTCCGATGTCCTGAAATGCAGCCCAACGTATCGGAATCGGTTAATACACACACGAAAACATCACCAAAGGTGTACAGAAGTCATAGTTTGGTCTATTAGGGCCATTATGGCAGTCAGAGGTTGAAGTGACCAAAGGCTTCAAATCGACGATGCCGGCTATGCAAAAATACGTGAAAATTCCGATGTCCTAAAATGCAGCCCAACGTATCGGAATCGGTTAATACACACACGAAAACATCACCAAAGGTGTACAGAAGTCATAGTTTGGTCTATTAGGGCCATTATGGCAGTCAGAGGTTGAAGTGACCAAAGGCTTCAAATCGACGATGCCGGCTATGCAAAAATACGTGAAAATTCCGATGTCCTAAAATGCAGCCCAACGTATCGGAATCGGTTAATACACACACGAAAACATCACCAAAGGTGTACAGAAGTCATAGTTTGGTCTATTAGGGCCATTATGGCAGTCAGAGGTTGAAGTGACCAAAGGCTTCAAATCGACGATGCCGGCTATGCAAAAATACGTGAAAATTCCGATGTCCTGAAATGCAGCCCAACGTATCGGAATCGGTTAATACACACACGAAAACATCACCAAAGGTGTACAGAAGTCATAGTTTGGTTTAATAGGGCCATTATGGCAGTCAGAGGTTGAAGTGACCAAAGGCTTCAAATCGACGATGCCGGCTATGCAAAAATACGTGAAAATTCCGATGTCCTGAAATGCAGCCCAACGTATCAGAATCGGTTAATACACACACGAAAACATCACCAAAGGTGTACAGAAGTCATAGTTTGGTCTATTAGGGCCATTATGGCAGTCAGAGGTTGAAGTGACCAAAGGCTTCAAATCGACGATGCCGGCTATGGAAAAATACGTGAAAATTCCGATGTCCTGAAATGCAGCCCAACGTATCGGAATCGGTTAATACACACACGAAAACATCACCAAAGGTGTACAGAAGTCATAGTTTGGTCTATTAGGGCCATTATGGCAGTCAGAGGTTGAAGTGACCAAAGGCTTCAAATCGACGATGCCGGCTATGCAAAAATACGTGAAAATTCCGATGTCCTGAAATGCAGCCCAACGTATCGGAATCGGTTAATACACACACGAAAACATCACCAAAGGTGTACAGAAGTCATAGTTTGGTCTATTAGGGCCATTATGGCAGTCAGAGGTTGAAGTGACCAAAGGCTTCAAATCGACGATGCCGGCTATGCAAAAATACGTGAAAATTCCGATGTCCTAAAATGCAGCCCAACGTATCGGAATCGGTTAATACACACACGAAAACATCACCAAAGGTGTACAGAAGTCATAGTTTGGTCTATTAGGGCCATTATGGCAGTCAGAGGTTGAAGTGACCAAAGGCTTCAAATCGACGATGCCGGCTATGCAAAAATACGTGAAAATTCCGATGTCCTGAAATGCAGCCCAACGTATCGGAATCGGTTAATACACACACGAAAACATCACCAAAGGTGTACAGAAGTCATAGTTTGGTCTATTAGGGCCATTATGGCAGTCAGAGGTTGAAGTGACCAAAGGCTTCAAATCGACGATGCCGGCTATGCAAAAATACGTGAAAATTCCGATGTCCTAAAATGCAGCCCAACGTATCGGAATCGGTTAATACACACACGAAAACATCACCAAAGGTGTACAGAAGTCATAGTTTGGTCTATTAGGGCCATTATGGCAGTCAGAGGTTGAAGTGACCAAAGGCTTCAAATCGACGATGCCGGCTATGCAAAAATACGTGAAAATTCCGATGTCCTGAAATGCAGCCCAACGTATCGGAATCGGTTAATACACACACGAAAACATCACCAAAGGTGTACAGAAGTCATAGTTTGGTCTATTAGGGCCATTATGGCAGTCAGAGGTTGAAGTGACCAAAGGCTTCAAATCGACGATGCCGGCTATGCAAAAATACGTGAAAATTCCGATGTCCTGAAATGCAGCCCAACGTATCGGAATCGGTTAATACACACACGAAAACATCACCAAAGGTGTACAGAAGTCATAGTTTGGTCTATTAGGGCCATTATGGCAGTCAGAGGTTGAAGTGACCAAAGGCTTCAAATCGACGATGCCGGCTATGCAAAAATACGTGAAAATTCCGATGTCCTGAAATGCAGCCCAACGTATCGGAATCGGTTAATACACACACGAAAACATCACCAAAGGTGTACAGAAGTCATAGTTTGGTCTATTAGGGCCATTATGGCAGTCAGAGGTTGAAGTGACCAAAGGCTTCAAATCGACGATGCCGGCTATGCAAAAATACGTGAAAATTCCGATGTCCTGAAATGCAGCCCAACGTATCGGAATCGGTTAATACACACACGAAAACATCACCAAAGGTGTACAGAAGTCATAGTTTGGTCTATTAGGGCCATTATGGCAGTCAGAGGTTGAAGTGACCAAAGGCTTCAAATCAACGGCTATGCAAAAATACGTGAAAATTCCGATGTCCTAAAATGCAGCCCAACGTATCGGAATCGGTTAATACACACACGAAAACATCACCAAAGGTGTACAGAAGTCATAGTTTGGTCTATTAGGGCCATTATGGCAGTCAGAGGTTGAAGTGACCAAAGGCTTCAAATCGACGATGCCGGCTATGCAAAAATACGTGAAAATTCCGATGTCCTGAAATGCAGCCCAACGTATCGGAATCGGTTAATACACACACGAAAACATCACCAAAGGTGTACAGAAGTCATAGTTTGGTCTATTAGGGCCATTATGGCAGTCAGAGGTTGAAGTGACCAAAGGCTTCAAATCGACGATGCCGGCTATGCAAAAATACGTGAAAATTCCGATGTCCTAAAATGCAGCCCAACGTATCGGAATCGGTTAATACACACACGAAAACATCACCAAAGGTGTACAGAAGTCATAGTTTGGTCTATTAGGGCCATTATGGCAGTCAGAGGTTGAAGTGACCAAAGGCTTCAAATCGACGATGCCGGCTATGCAAAAATACGTGAAAATTCCGATGTCCTGAAATGCAGCCCAACGTATCGGAATCGGTTAATACACACACGAAAACATCACCAAAGGTGTACAGAAGTCATAGTTTGGTTTAATAGGGCCATTATGGCAGTCAGAGGTTGAAGTGACCAAAGGCTTCAAATCGACGATGCCGGCTATGCAAAAATACGTGAAAATTCCGATGTCCTGAAATGCAGCCCAACGTATCAGAATCGGTTAATACACACACGAAAACATCACCAAAGGTGTACAGAAGTCATAGTTTGGTCTATTAGGGCCATTATGGCAGTCAGAGGTTGAAGTGACCAAAGGCTTCAAATCGACGATGCCGGCTATGCAAAAATACGTGAAAATTCCGATGTCCTGAAATGCAGCCCAACGTATCGGAATCGGTTAATACACACACGAAAACATCACCAAAGGTGTACAGAAGTCATAGTTTGGTCTATTAGGGCCATTATGGCAGTCAGAGGTTGAAGTGACCAAAGGCTTCAAATCGACGATGCCGGCTATGCAAAAATACGTGAAAATTCCGATGTCCTGAAATGCAGCCCAACGTATCGGAATCGGTTAATACACACACGAAAACATCACCAAAGGTGTACAGAAGTCATAGTTTGGTCTATTAGGGCCATTATGGCAGTCAGAGGTTGAAGTGACCAAAGGCTTCAAATCGACGATGCCGGCTATGCAAAAATACGTGAAAATTCCGATGTCCTGAAATGCAGCCCAACGTATCGGAATCGGTTAATACACACACGAAAACATCACCAAAGGTGTACAGAAGTCATAGTTTGGTCTATTAGGGCCATTATGGCAGTCAGAGGTTGAAGTGACCAAAGGCTTCAAATCGACGATGCCGGCTATGCAAAAATACGTGAAAATTCCGATGTCCTAAAATGCAGCCCAACGTATCGGAATCGGTTATACACACACGAAAACATCACCAAAGGTGTACAGAAGTCATAGTTTGGTCTATTAGGGCCATTATGGCAGTCAGAGGTTGAAGTGACCAAAGGCTTCAAATCGACGATGCCGGCTATGCAAAAATACGTAAAATTCCGATGTCCTGAAATGCAGCCCAACGTATCGGAATCGGTTAATACACACACGAAAACATCACCAAAGGTGTACAGAAGTCATAGTTTGGTCTATTAGGGCCATTATGGCAGTCAGAGGTTGAAGTGACCAAAGGCTTCAAATCGACGATGCCGGCTATGCAAAAATACGTGAAAATTCCGATGTCCTAAAATGCAGCCCAACGTATCGGAATCGGTTAATACACACACGAAAACATCACCAAAGGTGTACAGAAGTCATAGTTTGGTCTATTAGGGCCATTATGGCAGTCAGAGGTTGAAGTGACCAAAGGCTTCAAATCGACGATGCCGGCTATGCAAAAATACGTGAAAATTCCGATGTCCTGAAATGCAGCCCAACGTATCGGAATCGGTTAATACACACACGAAAACATCACCAAAGGTGTACAGAAGTCATAGTTTGGTCTATTAGGGCCATTATGGCAGTCAGAGGTTGAAGTGACCAAAGGCTTCAAATCGACGATGCCGGCTATGCAAAAATACGTGAAAATTCCGATGTCCTGAAATGCAGCCCAACGTATCGGAATCGGTTAATACACACACGAAAACATCACCAAAGGTGTACAGAAGTCATAGTTTGGTCTATTAGGGCCATTATGGCAGTCAGAGGTTGAAGTGACCAAAGGCTTCAAATCGACGATGCCGGCTATGCAAAAATACGTGAAAATTCCGATGTCCTGAAATGCAGCCCAACGTATCGGAATCGGTTAATACACACACGAAAACATCACCAAAGGTGTACAGAAGTCATAGTTTGGTCTATTAGGGCCATTATGGCAGTCAGAGGTTGAAGTGACCAAAGGCTTCAAATCGACGATGCCGGCTATGCAAAAATACGTGAAAATTCCGATGTCCTGAAATGCAGCCCAACGTATCGGAATCGGTTAATACACACACGAAAACATCACCAAAGGTGTACAGAAGTCATAGTTTGGTCTATTAGGGCCATTATGGCAGTCAGAGGTTGAAGTGACCAAAGGCTTCAAATCGACGATGCCGGCTATGCAAAAATACGTGAAAATTCCGATGTCCTAAAATGCAGCCCAACGTATCGGAATCGGTTAATACACACACGAAAACATCACCAAAGGTGTACAGAAGTCATAGTTTGGTCTATTAGGGCCATTATGGCAGTCAGAGGTTGAAGTGACCAAAGGCTTCAAATCGACGATGCCGGCTATGCAAAAATACGTGAAAATTCCGATGTCCTGAAATACAGCCCAACGTATCGGAATCGGTTAATACACACACGAAAACATCACCAAAGGTGTACAGAAGTCATAGTTTGGTCTATTAGGGCCATTATGGCAGTCAGAGGTTGAAGTGACCAAAGGCTTCAAATCGACGATGCCGGCTATGCAAAAATACGTGAAAATTCCGATGTCCTGAAATGCAGCCCAACGTATCGGAATCGGTTAATACACACACGAAAACATCACCAAAGGTGTACAGAAGTCATAGTTTGGTCTATTAGGGCCATTATGGCAGTCAGAGGTTGAAGTGACCAAAGGCTTCAATTCGACGATGCCGGCTATGCAAAAATACGTGAAAATTCCTATGTCCTAAAATGCAGCCAAACGTATCGGAATCGGTTAATACACACACGAAAACATCATAAAAGGTGTACAGAAGTCATAGTTTGGTCTATTAGGGCCATTATGGCAGTCAGAGGTTGAAGTGACCAAAGGCTTCAAATCGACGATGCCGGCTATGCAAAAATACGTGAAAATTCCGATGTCCTGAAATGCAGCCCAACGTATCGGAATCGGTTAATACACACACGAAAACATCACCAAAGGTGTACAGAAGTCATAGTTTGGTCTATTAGGGCCATTATGGCAGTCAGAGGTTGAAGTGACCAAAGGCTTCAAATCGACGATGCCGGCTATGCAAAAATACGTGAAAATTCCGATGTCCTAAAATGCAGCCCAACGTATCGGAATCGGTTAATACGCACACGAAAACATCACCAAAGGTGTACAGAAGTCATAGTTTGTCTATTAGGGCCATTATGGCAGTCAGAGGTTGAAGTGACCAAAGGCTTCAAATCGACGATGCCGTCTATGCAAAAATACGTGAAAATTCCGATGTCCTGAAATGCAGCCCAACGTATCGGAATCGGTTAATACGCACACGAAAACATCACCAAAGGTGTACAGAAGTCATAGTTTGGTCTATTAGAGCCATTATGGCATTCAGAGGTTGAAGTGACCAAAGGCTTCAAATCGACGATGCCGGCTATGCAAAAATACGTGAAAATTCCGATGTCCTGAAATGCAGCCCAACGTATCGGAATCGGTTAATACGCACACGAAAACATCACCAAAGGTGTACAGAAGTCATAGTTTGGTCTATTAGAGCCATTATGGCATTCAGAGGTTGAAGTGACCAAAGGCTTCAAATCGACGATGCCGGCTATGCAAAAATACGTGAAAATTCCGATGTCCTGAAATGCAGCCCAACGTATCAGAATCGGTTAATACACGCACGAAAACATCACCAAAGGTGTACAGAAGTCATAGTTTGGTCTATTAGGGCCATTATGGCAGTCAGAGGTTGAAGTGACCAAAGGCTTCAAATCGACGATGCCGGCTATGCAAAAATACGTGAAAATTCCGATGTCCTGAAATGCAGCCCAACGTATCGGAATCGGTTAATACACACACGAAAACATCACCAAAGGTGTACAGAAGTCATAGTTTGGTCTATTAGGGCCATTATGGCAGTCAGAGGTTGAAGTGACCAAAGGCTTCAATTCGACGATGCCGGCTATGCAAAAATACGTGAAAATTCCTATGTCCTAAAATGCAGCCAAACGTATCGGAATCGGTTAATACACACACGAAAACATCATAAAAGGTGTACAGAAGTCATAGTTTGGTCTATTAGGGCCATTATGGCAGTCAGAGGTTGAAGTGACCAAAGGCTTCAAATCGACGATGCCGGCTATGCAAAAATACGTGAAAATTCCGATGTCCTGAAATGCAGCCCAACGTATCAGAATCGGTTAATACACACACGAAAACATCACCAAAGGTGTACAGAAGTCATAGTTTGGTCTATTAGGGCCATTATGGCAGTCAGAGGTTGAAGTGACCAAAGGCTTCAAATCGACGATGCCGGCTATGCAAAAATACGTGAAAATTCCGATGTCCTAAAATGCAGCCCAACGTATCGGAATCGGTTAATACGCACACGAAAACATCACCAAAGGTGTACAGAAGTCATAGTTTGTCTATTAGGGCCATTATGGCAGTCAGAGGTTGAAGTGACCAAAGGCTTCAAATCGACGATGCCGTCTATGCAAAAATACGTGAAAATTCCGATGTCCTGAAATGCAGCCCAACGTATCGGAATCGGTTAATACGCACACGAAAACATCACCAAAGGTGTACAGAAGTCATAGTTTGGTCTATTAGAGCCATTATGGCATTCAGAGGTTGAAGTGACCAAAGGCTTCAAATCGACGATGCCGGCTATGCAAAAATACGTGAAAATTCCGATGTCCTGAAATGCAGCCCAACGTATCAGAATCGGTTAATACACACACGAAAACATCACCAAAGGTGTACAGAAGTCATAGTTTGGTCTATTAGGGCCATTATGGCAGTCAGAGGTTGAAGTGACCAAAGGCTTCAATTCGACGATGCCGGCTATGCAAAAATACGTGAAAATTCCTATGTCCTAAAATGCAGCCAAACGTATCGGAATCGGTTAATACACACACGAAAACATCATAAAAGGTGTACAGAAGTCATAGTTTGGTCTATTAGGGCCATTATGGCAGTCAGAGGTTGAAGTGACCAAAGGCTTCAAATCGACGATGCCGGCTATGCAAAAATACGTGAAAATTCCGATGTCCTGAAATGCAGCCCAACGTATCGGAATCGGTTAATACACACACGAAAACATCACCAAAGGTGTACAGAAGTCATAGTTTGGTCTATTAGGGCCATTATGGCAGTCAGAGGTTGAAGTGACCAAAGGCTTCAAATCGACGATGCCGGCTATGCAAAAATACGTGAAAATTCCGATGTCCTAAAATGCAGCCCAACGTATCGGAATCGGTTAATACGCACACGAAAACATCACCAAAGGTGTACAGAAGTCATAGTTTGTCTATTAGGGCCATTATGGCAGTCAGAGGTTGAAGTGACCAAAGGCTTCAAATCGACGATGCCGGCTATGCAAAAATACGTGAAAATTCCGATGTCCTGAAATGCAGCCCAACGTATCGGAATCGGTTAATACACACACGAAAACATCACCAAAGGTGTACAGAAGTCATAGTTTGGTCTATTAGGGCCATTATGGCAGTCAGAGGTTGAAGTGACCAATGGCTTCAAATCGACGATGCCGGCTATGCAAAAATACGTGAAAATTCCGATGTCCTGAAATGCAGCCCAACGTATCGGAATCGGTTAATACACACACGAAAACATCACCAAAGGTGTACAGAAGTGATAGTTTGGTCTATTAGGGCCATTATGGCAGTCAGAGGTTGAAGTGACCAAAGGTTTCAAATCGACGATGCCGGCTATGCAAAAATACGTGAAAATTCCGATGTCACGGAATGCAGCCCAACGTATCAGAATCGGTTAATACACACACGAAAACATCACCAAAGGTGTACAGAAGTCATAGCTTGGTCTATTAGGGCCATTATGGCAGTCAGAGGTTGAAGTGACCAAAGGCTTCAAATCGACGATGCCGGCTATGCAAAAATACGTGAAAATTCCGATGTCCTAAAATGCAGCCCAACGTATCGGAATCGGTTAATACGCACACGAAAACATCACCAAAGGTGTACAGAAGTCATAGTTTGTCTATTAGGGCCATTATGGCAGTCAGAGGTTGAAGTGACCAAAGGCTTCAAATCGACGATGCCGTCTATGCAAAAATACGTGAAAATTCCGATGTCCTGAAATGCAGCCCAACGTATCGGAATCGGTTAATACGCACACGAAAACATCACCAAAGGTGTACAGAAGTCATAGTTTGGTCTATTAGGGCCATTATGGCAGTCAGAGGTTGAAGTGACCAAAGGCTTCAAATCGACGATGCCGGCTATGCAAAAATACGTGAAAATTCCGATGTCCTGAAATGCAGCCCAACGTATCAGATTCGGTTAATACACACACGAAAACATCACCAAAGGTGTACAGAAGTCATAGTTTGGTTTATTAGGGCCATTATGGCAGTCAGAGGTTAAAGTGACCAAAGGCTTCAAATCGACGATGCCGGCTATGCAAAAATACGTGAAAATTCCGATGTCACGGAATGCAGCCCAACGTATCAGAATCGGTTAATACACACACGAAAACATCACCAAAGGTGTACAGAAGTCATAGTTTGGTCTATTAGGGTCATTATGGCAGTCAGAGGTTGAAGTGACCAAAGGCTTCAAATCGACGATGCCGGCTATGCAAAAATACGTGAAAATTCCGATGTCCTGAAATGCAGCCCAACGTATCGGAATCGGTTAATACACACACGAAAACATCACCAAAGGTGTACAGAAGTCATAGTTTGGTCTATTAGGGCCATTATGGCAGTCAGAGGTTGAAGTGACCAAAGGCTTCAAATCGACGATGCCGGCTATGCAAAAATACGAGAAAATTCCGATGTCCTGAAATGCAGCCCAACGTATCGGAATCGGTTAATACACACACGAAAACATCACCAAAGGTGTACAGAAGTCATAGTTTGGTCTATTAGGGCCATTATGGCAGTCAGAGGTTGAAGTGACCAAAGGTTTCAAATCGACGATGCCGGCTATGCAAAAATACGTGAAAATTCCGATGTCACGGAATGCAGCCCAACGTATCAGAATCGGTTAATACACACACGAAAACATCCCCAAAGGTGTACAGAAGTCATAGTTTGGTCTATTAGGGCCATTATGGCAGTCAGAGGTTGAAGTGACCAAAGGCTTCAAATCGACGATGCCGGCTATGCAAAAATACGTGAAAATTCCGATGTCCTAAAATGCAGCCCAACGTATCGGAATCGGTTAATACGCACACGAAAACATCACCAAAGGTGTACAGAAGTCATAGTTTGTCTATTAGGGCCATTATGGCAGTCAGAGGTTGAAGTGACCAAAGGCTTCAAATCGACGATGCCGTCTATGCAAAAATACGTGAAAATTCCGATGTCCTGAAATGCAGCCAAACGTATCGGAATCGGTTAATACGCACACGAAAACATCACCAAAGGTGTACAGAAGTCATAGTTTGTCTATTAGGGCCATTATGGCAGTCAGAGGTTGAAGTGACCAAAGGCTTCAAATCGACGATGCCGTCTATGCAAAAATACGTGAAAATTCCGATGTCCTGAAATGCAGCCCAACGTATCGGAATCGGTTAATACGCACGCGAAAACATCACCAAAGGTGTACAGAAGTCATAGTTTGGTCTATTAGGGCCATTATGGCAGTCAGAGGTTGAAGTGACCAAAGGCTTCAAGTCGACGATGCCGGCTATGCAAAAATACGTGAAAATTCCGATGTCCTGAAATGCAGCCCAACGTATCGGAATCGGTTAATACACACACGAAAACATCACCAAAGGTGTACAGAAGTCATAGTTTGGTCTATTAGGGCCATTATGGCAGTCAGAGGTTGAAGTGACCAAAGGCTTCAAATCGACGATGCCGGCTATGCAAAAATACGTGAAAATTCCGATGTCCTAAAATGCAGCCCAACGTATCGGAATCGGTTAATACGCACACGAAAACATCACCAAAGGTGTACAGAAGTCATAGTTTGTCTATTAGGGCCATTATGGCAGTCAGAGGTTGAAGTGACCAAAGGCTTCAAATCGACGATGCCGTCTATGCAAAAATACGTGAAAATTCCGATGTCCTGAAATGCAGCCCAACGTATCGGAATCGGTTAATACGCACACGAAAACATCACCAAAGGTGTACAGAAGTCATAGTTTGTCTATTAGGGCCATTATGGCAGTCAGAGGTTGAAGTGACCAAAGGCTTCAAATCGACGATGCCGGCTATGCAAAAATACGTGAAAATTCCGATGTCCTGAAATGCAGCCCAACGTATCAGATTCGGTTAATACACACACGAAAACATCACCAAAGGTGTACAGAAGTCATAGTTTGGTTTATTAGGGCCATTATGGCAGTCAGAGGTTAAAGTGACCAAAGGCTTCAAATCGACGATGCCGGCTATGCAAAAATACGTGAAAATTCCGATGTCACGGAATGCAGCCCAACGTATCAGAATCGGTTAATACACACACGAAAACATCACCAAAGGTGTACAGAAGTCATAGTTTGGTCTATTAGGGTCATTATGGCAGTCAGAGGTTGAAGTGACCAAAGGCTTCAAATCGACGATGCCGGCTATGCAAAAATACGTGAAAATTCCGATGTCCTGAAATGCAGCCCAACGTATCGGAATCGGTTAATACACACACGAAAACATCACCAAAGGTGTACAGAAGTCATAGTTTGGTCTATTAGGGCCATTATGGCAGTCAGAGGTTGAAGTGACCAAAGGCTTCAAATCGACGATGCCGGCTATGCAAAAATACGTGAAAATTCCGATGTCCTGAAATGCAGCCCAACGTATCGGAATCGGTTAATACACACACGAAAACATCACCAAAGGTGTACAGAAGTCATAGTTTGGTCTATTAGGGCCATTATGGCAGTCAGAGGTTGAAGTGACCAAAGGTTTCAAATCGACGATGCCGGCTATGCAAAAATACGTGAAAATTCCGATGTCACGGAATGCAGCCCAACGTATCAGAATCGGTTAATACACACACGAAAACATCACCAAAGGTGTACAGAAGTCATAGCTTGGTCTATTAGGGCCATTATGGCAGTCAGAGGTTGAAGTGACCAAAGGCTTCAAATCGACGATGCCGGCTATGCAAAAATACGTGAAAATTCCGATGTCCTGAAATGCAGCCCAACGTATCAGAATCGGTTAATACACACACGAAAACATCACCAAAGGTGTACAGAAGTCATAGTTTGGTCTATTAGGGCCATTATGGCAGTCAGAGGTTGAAGTGACCAAAGGCTTCAAATCGACGATGCCGGCTATGCAAAAATACGTGAAAATTCCGATGTCCTAAAATGCAGCCCAACGTATCGGAATCGGTTAATACACACACGAAAACATCACCAAAGGTGTACAGAAGTCATAGTTTGGTCTATTAGGGCCATTATGGCAGTCAGAGGTTGAAGTGACCAAAGGCTTCAAATCGACGATGCCGGCTATGCAAAAATACGTGAAAATTCCGATGTCCTGAAATGCAGCCCAACGTATCGGAATCGGTTAATACACACACGAAAACATCACCAAAGGTGTACAGAAGTCATAGTTTGGTCTATTAGGGCCATTATGGCAGTCAGAGGTTGAAGTGACCAAAGGCTTCAAATCGACGATGCCGGCTATGCAAAAATACGTGAAAATTCCGATGTCCTAAAATGCAGCCCAACGTATCGGAATCGGTTAATACGCACACGAAAACATCACCAAAGGTGTACAGAAGTCATAGTTTGGTCTATTAGGGCCATTATGGCAGTCAGAGGTTGAAGTGACCAAAGGCTTCAAATCGACGATGCCGGCTATGCAAAAATACGTGAAAATTCCGATGTCCTGAAATGCAGCCCAACGTATCGGAATCGGTTAATACACACACGAAAACATCACCAAAGGTGTACAGAAGTCATAGTTTGGTCTATTAGGGCCATTATGGCAGTCAGAGGTTGAAGTGACCAAAGGCTTCAAATCGACGATGCCGGCTATGCAAAAATACGTGAAAATTCCGATGTCCTGAAATGCAGCCCAACGTATCGGAATCGGTTAATACGCACACGAAAACATCACCAAAGGTGTACAGAAGTCATAGTTTGGTCTATTAGGGCCATTATGGCAGTCAGAGGTTGAAGTGACCAAAGGCTTCAAATCGACGATGCCGGCTATGCAAAAATACGTGAAAATTCCGATGTCCTAAAATGCAGCCCAACGTATCGGAATCGGTTAATACGCACACGAAAACATCACCAAAGGTGTACAGAAGTCATAGTTTGGTCTATTAGGGCCATTATGGCAGTCAGAGGTTGAAGTGACCAAAGGCTTCAAGTCGACGATGCCGGCTATGCAAAAATACGTGAAAATTCCGATGTCCTAAAATGCAGCCCAACGTATCGGAATCGGTTAATACGCACACGAAAACATCACCAAAGGTGTACAGAAGTCATAGTTTGGTCTATTAGGGCCATTATGGCAGTCAGAGGTTGAAGTGACCAAAGGATTCAAATCGACGATGCCGGCTATGCAAAAATACGTGAAAATTCCGATGTCCTGAAATGCAGCCCAACGTATCGGAATCGGTTAATACGCACACGAAAACATCACCAAAGGTGTACAGAAGTCATAGTTTGGTCTATTAGGGCCATTTTGGCAGTCAGAGGTTGAAGTGACCAAAGGCTTCAAATCGACGATGCCGGCTATGCAAAAATTAGTGAAAATTCCGATGTCCTGAAATGCAGCCCAACGTATCAGAATCGGTTAATACACACACGAAAACATCACCAAAGGTGTACAGAAGTCATAGTTTGGTCTATTAGGGCCATTATGGCAGTCAGAGGTTGAAGTGACCAAAGGCTTCAAATCGACGATGCCGGCTATGCAAAAATACGTGAAAATTCCGATGTCCTGAAATGCAGCCCAACGTATCGGAATCGGTTAATACACACACGAAAACATCACCAAAGGTGTACAGAAGTCATAGTTTGGTCTATTAGGGCCATTATGGCAGTCAGAGGTTGAAGTGACCAAAGGCTTCAAATCGACGATGCCGGCTATGCAAAAATACGTGAAAATTCCGATGTCCTGAAATGCAGCCCAACGTATCGGAATCGGTTAATACGCACACGAAAACATCACCAAAGGTGTACAGAAGTCATAGTTTGGTCTATTAGGGCCATTATGGCAGTCAGAGGTTGAAGTGACCAAAGGCTTCAAATCGACGATGCCGGCTATGCAAAAATACGTGAAAATTCCGATGTCCTGAAATGCAGCCCAACGTATCGGAATCGGTTAATACGCACACGAAAACATCACCAAAGGTGTACAGAAGTCATAGTTTGGTCTATTAGGGCCATTATGGCAGTCAGAGGTTGAAGTGACCAAAGGCTTCAAATCGACGATGCCGGCTATGCAAAAATACGTGAAAATTCCGATGTCCTAAAATGCAGCCCAACGTATCTTAATCGGTTAATACGCACACGAAAACATCACCAAAGGTGTACAGAAGTCATAGTTTGTCTATTAGGGCCATTATGGCAGTCAGAGGTTGAAGTGACCAAAGGCTTCAAATCGACGATGCCGTCTATGCAAAAATACGTGAAAATTCCGATGTCCTGAAATGCAGCCCAACGTATCGGAATCGGTTAATACGCACACGAAAACATCACCAAAGGTGTACAGAAGTCATAGTTTGTCTATTAGGGCCATTATGGCAGTCAGAGGTTGAAGTGACCAAAGGCTTCAAATCGACGATGCCGTCTATGCAAAAATACGTGAAAATTCCGATGTCCTGAAATGCAGCCCAACGTATCGGAATCGGTTAATACGCACGCGAAAACATCACCAAAGGTGTACAGAAGTCATAGTTTGGTCTATTAGGGCCATTATGGCAGTCAGAGGTTGAAGTGACCAAAGGCTTCAAGTCGACGATGCCGGCTATGCAAAAATACGTGAAAATTCCGATGTCCTGAAATGCAGCCCAACGTATCGGAATCGGTTAATACACACACGAAAACATCACCAAAGGTGTACAGAAGTCATAGTTTGGTCTATTAGGGCCATTATGGCAGTCAGAGGTTGAAGTGACCAAAGGCTTCAAATCGACGATGCCGGCTATGCAAAAATACGTGAAAATTCCGATGTCCTAAAATGCAGCCCAACGTATCGGAATCGGTTAATACGCACACGAAAACATCACCAAAGGTGTACAGAAGTCATAGTTTGTCTATTAGGGCCATTATGGCAGTCAGAGGTTGAAGTGACCAAAGGCTTCAAATCGACGATGCCGTCTATGCAAAAATACGTGAAAATTCCGATGTCCTGAAATGCAGCCCAACGTATCGGAATCGGTTAATACGCACACGAAAACATCACCAAAGGTGTACAGAAGTCATAGTTTGTCTATTAGGGCCATTATGGCAGTCAGAGGTTGAAGTGACCAAAGGCTTCAAATCGACGATGCCGGCTATGCAAAAATACGTGAAAATTCCGATGTCCTGAAATGCAGCCCAACGTATCAGATTCGGTTAATACACACACGAAAACATCACCAAAGGTGTACAGAAGTCATAGTTTGGTTTATTAGGGCCATTATGGCAGTCAGAGGTTAAAGTGACCAAAGGCTTCAAATCGACGATGCCGGCTATGCAAAAATACGTGAAAATTCCGATGTCACGGAATGCAGCCCAACGTATCAGAATCGGTTAATACACACACGAAAACATCACCAAAGGTGTACAGAAGTCATAGTTTGGTCTATTAGGGTCATTATGGCAGTCAGAGGTTGAAGTGACCAAAGGCTTCAAATCGACGATGCCGGCTATGCAAAAATACGTGAAAATTCCGATGTCCTGAAATGCAGCCCAACGTATCGGAATCGGTTAATACACACACGAAAACATCACCAAAGGTGTACAGAAGTCATAGTTTGGTCTATTAGGGCCATTATGGCAGTCAGAGGTTGAAGTGACCAAAGGCTTCAAATCGACGATGCCGGCTATGCAAAAATACGTGAAAATTCCGATGTCCTGAAATGCAGCCCAACGTATCGGAATCGGTTAATACACACACGAAAACATCACCAAAGGTGTACAGAAGTCATAGTTTGGTCTATTAGGGCCATTATGGCAGTCAGAGGTTGAAGTGACCAAAGGTTTCAAATCGACGATGCCGGCTATGCAAAAATACGTGAAAATTCCGATGTCACGGAATGCAGCCCAACGTATCAGAATCGGTTAATACACACACGAAAACATCACCAAAGGTGTACAGAAGTCATAGCTTGGTCTATTAGGGCCATTATGGCAGTCAGAGGTTGAAGTGACCAAAGGCTTCAAATCGACGATGCCGGCTATGCAAAAATACGTGAAAATTCCGATGTCCTGAAATGCAGCCCAACGTATCAGAATCGGTTAATACACACACGAAAACATCACCAAAGGTGTACAGAAGTCATAGTTTGGTCTATTAGGGCCATTATGGCAGTCAGAGGTTGAAGTGACCAAAGGCTTCAAATCGACGATGCCGGCTATGCAAAAATACGTGAAAATTCCGATGTCCTAAAATGCAGCCCAACGTATCGGAATCGGTTAATACACACACGAAAACATCACCAAAGGTGTACAGAAGTCATAGTTTGGTCTATTAGGGCCATTATGGCAGTCAGAGGTTGAAGTGACCAAAGGCTTCAAATCGACGATGCCGGCTATGCAAAAATACGTGAAAATTCCGATGTCCTGAAATGCAGCCCAACGTATCGGAATCGGTTAATACACACACGAAAACATCACCAAAGGTGTACAGAAGTCATAGTTTGGTCTATTAGGGCCATTATGGCAGTCAGAGGTTGAAGTGACCAAAGGCTTCAAATCGACGATGCCGGCTATGCAAAAATACGTGAAAATTCCGATGTCCTAAAATGCAGCCCAACGTATCGGAATCGGTTAATACGCACACGAAAACATCACCAAAGGTGTACAGAAGTCATAGTTTGGTCTATTAGGGCCATTATGGCAGTCAGAGGTTGAAGTGACCAAAGGCTTCAAATCGACGATGCCGGCTATGCAAAAATACGTGAAAATTCCGATGTCCTGAAATGCAGCCCAACGTATCGGAATCGGTTAATACACACACGAAAACATCACCAAAGGTGTACAGAAGTCATAGTTTGGTCTATTAGGGCCATTATGGCAGTCAGAGGTTGAAGTGACCAAAGGCTTCAAATCGACGATGCCGGCTATGCAAAAATACGTGAAAATTCCGATGTCCTGAAATGCAGCCCAACGTATCGGAATCGGTTAATACGCACACGAAAACATCACCAAAGGTGTACAGAAGTCATAGTTTGGTCTATTAGGGCCATTATGGCAGTCAGAGGTTGAAGTGACCAAAGGCTTCAAATCGACGATGCCGGCTATGCAAAAATACGTGAAAATTCCGATGTCCTAAAATGCAGCCCAACGTATCGGAATCGGTTAATACGCACACGAAAACATCACCAAAGGTGTACAGAAGTCATAGTTTGGTCTATTAGGGCCATTATGGCAGTCAGAGGTTGAAGTGACCAAAGGCTTCAAGTCGACGATGCCGGCTATGCAAAAATACGTGAAAATTCCGATGTCCTAAAATGCAGCCCAACGTATCGGAATCGGTTAATACGCACACGAAAACATCACCAAAGGTGTACAGAAGTCATAGTTTGGTCTATTAGGGCCATTATGGCAGTCAGAGGTTGAAGTGACCAAAGGATTCAAATCGACGATGCCGGCTATGCAAAAATACGTGAAAATTCCGATGTCCTGAAATGCAGCCCAACGTATCGGAATCGGTTAATACGCACACGAAAACATCACCAAAGGTGTACAGAAGTCATAGTTTGGTCTATTAGGGCCATTTTGGCAGTCAGAGGTTGAAGTGACCAAAGGCTTCAAATCGACGATGCCGGCTATGCAAAAATTAGTGAAAATTCCGATGTCCTGAAATGCAGCCCAACGTATCAGAATCGGTTAATACACACACGAAAACATCACCAAAGGTGTACAGAAGTCATAGTTTGGTCTATTAGGGCCATTATGGCAGTCAGAGGTTGAAGTGACCAAAGGCTTCAAATCGACGATGCCGGCTATGCAAAAATACGTGAAAATTCCGATGTCCTGAAATGCAGCCCAACGTATCGGAATCGGTTAATACGCACACGAAAACATCACCAAAGGTGTACAGAAGTCATAGTTTGGTCTATTAGGGCCATTATGGCAGTCAGAGGTTGAAGTGACCAAAGGCTTCAAATCGACGATGCCGGCTATGCAAAAATACGTGAAAATTCCGATGTCCTGAAATGCAGCCCAACGTATCGGAATCGGTTAATACGCACACGAAAACATCACCAAAGGTGTACAGAAGTCATAGTTTGGTCTATTAGGGCCATTATGGCAGTCAGAGGTTGAAGTGACCAAAGGCTTCAAATCGACGATGCCGGCTATGCAAAAATACGTGAAAATTCCGATGTCCTGAAATGCAGCCCAACGTATCGGAATCGGTTAATACGCACACGAAAACATCACCAAAGGTGTACAGAAGTCATAGTTTGGTCTATTAGGGCCATTATGGCAGTCAGAGGTTGAAGTGACCAAAGGCTTCAAATCGACGATGCCGGCTATGCAAAAATACGTGAAAATTCCGATGTCCTAAAATGCAGCCCAACGTATCTTAATCGGTTAATACGCACACGAAAACATCACCAAAGGTGTACAGAAGTCATAGTTTGTCTATTAGGGCCATTATGGCAGTCAGAGGTTGAAGTGACCAAAGGCTTCAAATCGACGATGCCGTCTATGCAAAAATACGTGAAAATTCCGATGTCTTGAAATGCAGCCCAACGTATCGGAATCGGTTAATACGCACACGAAAACATCACCAAAGGTGTACAGAAGTCATAGTTTGGTCTATTAGGGCCATTATGGCAGTCAGAGGTTGAAGTGACCAAAGGCTTCAAGTCGACGATGCCGGCTATGCAAAAATACGTGAAAATTCCGATGTCCTGAAATGCAGCCCAACGTATCGGAATCGGTTAATACACACACGAAAACATCACCAAAGGTGTACAGAAGTCATAGTTTGGTCTATTAGGGCCATTATGGCAGTCAGAGGTTGAAGTGACCAAAGGCTTCAAATCGACGATGCCGGCTATGCAAAAATACGTGAAAATTCCGATGTCCTAAAATGCAGCCCAACGTATCGGAATCGGTTAATACGCACACGAAAACATCACCAAAGGTGTGCAGAAGTCATAGTTTGGTCTATTAGGGCCATTATGGCAGTCAGAGGTTGAAGTGACCAAAGGCTTCAAATCGACGATGCCGGCTATGCAAAAATACGTGAAAATTCCGATGTCCTGAAATGCAGCCCAACGTATCGGAATCGGTTAATACACACACGAAAACATCACCAAAGGTGTACAGAAGTCATAGTTTGGTCTATTAGGGCCATTATGGCAGTCAGAGGTTGAAGTGACCAAAGGCTTCAAATCGACGATGCCGGCTATGCAAAAATACGTGAAAATTCCGATGTCCTGAAATGCAGCCCAACGTATCGGAATCGGTTAATACACACACGAAAACATCACCAAAGGTGTACAGAAGTCATAGTTTGGTCTATTAGGGCCATTATGGCAGTCAGAGGTTGAAGTGACCAAAGGCTTCAAATCGACGATGCCGGCTATGTAAAAATACGTGAAAATTCCGATGTCCTGAAATGCAGCCCAACGTATCGGAATCGGTTAATACACTCACGAAAACATCACCAAAGGTGTACAGAAGTCATAGTTTGGTCTATTAGGGCCATTATGGCAGTCAGAGGTTGAAGTGACCAAAGGCTTCAAATCGACGATGCCGGCTATGCAAAAATACGTGAAAATTCCGATGTCCTAAAATGCAGCCCAACGTATCGGAATCGGTTAATACGCACACGAAAACATCACCAAAGGTGTACAGAAGTCATAGTTTGGTCTATTAGGGCCATTATGGCAGTCAGAGGTTGAAGTGACCAAAGGCTTCAAATCGACGATGCCGGCTATGCAAAAATACGTGAAAATTCCGATGTCCTGAAATGCAGCCCAACGTATCGGAATCGGTTAATACGCACACGAAAACATCACCAAAGGTGTACAGAAGTCATAGTTTGGTCTATTAGGGCCATTATGGCAGTCAGAGGTTGAAGTGACCAAAGGCTTCAAATCGACGATGCCGGCTATGCAAAAATACGTGAAAATTCCGATGTCCTAAAATGCAGCCCAACGTATCGGAATCGGTTAATACGCACACGAAAACATCACCAAAGGTGTACAGAAGTCATAGTTTGGTCTATTAGGGCCATTATGGCAGTCAGAGGTTGAAGTGACCTGAAGCCTTTGGTCATAGTTTGGTCTATTAGGGCCATTATGGCAGTCAGAGGTTGAAGTGACCAAAGGCTTCAAATCGACGATGCCGGCTATGCAAAAATACGTGAAAATTCCGATGTCACGGAATGCAGCCCAACGTATCAGAACCGGTTAATACACACACGAAAACATCACCAAAGGTGTACAGAAGTCATAGTTTGGTCTATTAGGGCCATTATGGCAGTCAGAGGTTGAAGTGACCAAAGGCTTCAAATCGACGATGCCGGCTATGCAAAAATACGTGAAAATTCCGATGTCCTGAAATGCAGCCCAACGTATCGGAATCGGTTAATACACACACGAAAACATCACCAAAGGTGTACAGAAGTCATAGTTTGGTCTATTAGGGCCATTATGGCAGTCAGAGGTTGAAGTGACCAAAGGCTTCAAATCGACGATGCCGGCTATGCAAAAATACGTGAAAATTCCGATGTCCTGAAATGCAGCCCAACGTATCGGAATCGGTTAATACGCACACGAAAACATCACCAAAGGTGTACAGAAGTCATAGTTTGGTCTATTAGGGCCATTATGGCAGTCAGAGGTTGAAGTGACCAAAGGCTTCAAATCGACGATGCCGGCTATGCAAAAATACGTGAAAATTCCGATGTCCTGAAATGCAGCCCAACGTATCGGAATCGGTTAATACGCACACGAAAACATCACCAAAGGTGTACAGAAGTCATAGTTTGGTCTATTAGGGCCATTATGGCAGTCAGAGGTTGAAGTGACCAAAGGCTTCAAATCGACGATGCCGGCTATGCAAAAATACGTGAAAATTCCGATGTCCTGAAATGCAGCCCAACGTATCGGAATCGGTTAATACGCACACGAAAACATCACCAAAGGTGTACAGAAGTCATAGTTTGGTCTATTAGGGCCATTATGGCAGTCAGAGGTTGAAGTGACCAAAGGCTTCAAATCGACGATGCCGGCTATGCAAAAATACGTGAAAATTCCGATGTCCTAAAATGCAGCCCAACGTATCTTAATCGGTTAATACACACACGAAAACATCACCAAAGGTGTACAGAAGTCATAGTTTGGTCTATTAGGGCCATTATGGCAGTCAGAGGTTGAAGTGACCAAAGGCTTCAAATCGACGATGCCGGCTATGCAAAAATACGTGAAAATTCCGATGTCCTAAAATGCAGCCCAACGTATCGGAATCGGTTAATACGCACACGAAAACATCACCAAAGGTGTACAGAAGTCATAGTTTGGTCTATTAGGGCCATTATGGCAGTCAGAGGTTGAAGTGACCAAAGGCTTCAAATCGACGATGCCGGCTATGCAAAAATACGTGAAAATTCCGATGTCCTAAAATGCAGCCCAACGTATCGGAATCGGTTAATACACACACGAAAACATCACCAAAGGTGTACAGAAGTCATAGTTTGGTCTATTAGGGCCATTATGGCAGTCAGAGGTTGAAGTGACCAAAGGCTTCAAATCGACGATGCCGGCTATGCAAAAATACGTGAAAATTCCGATGTCACGGAATGCAGCCCAACGTATCAGAATCGGTTAATACACACACGAAAACATCACCAAAGGTGTACAGAAGTCATAGTTTGGTCTATTAGGGCCATTATGGCAGTCAGAGGTTGAAGTGACCAAAGGCTTCAAATCGACGATGCCGGCTATGCAAAAATACGTGAAAATTCCGATGTCCTGAAATGCAGCCCAACGTATCGGAATCGGTTAATACACACACGAAAACATCACCAAAGGTGTACAGAAGTCATAGTTTGGTCTATTAGGGCCATTATGGCAGTCAGAGGTTGAAGTGACCAAAGGCTTCAAATCGACGATGCCGGCTATGCAAAAATACGTGAAAATTCCGATGTCCTGAAATGCAGCCCAACGTATCGGAATCGGTTAATACACACACGAAAACATCACCAAAGGTGTACAGAAGTCATAGTTTGGTCTATTAGGGCCATTATGGCAGTCAGAGGTTGAAGTGACCAAAGGCTTCAAATCGACGATGCCGGCTATGCAAAAATACGTGAAAATTCCGATGTCCTGAAATGCAGCCCAACGTATCGGAATCGGTTAATACACACACGAAAACATCACCAAAGGTGTACAGAAGTCATAGTTTGGTCTATTAGGGCCATTATGGCAGTCAGAGGTTGAAGTGACCAAAGGCTTCAAATCGACGATGCCGGCTATGCAAAAATACGTGAAAATTCCGATGTCCTAAAATGCAGCCCAACGTATCGGAATCGGTTAATACGCACACGAAAACATCACCAAAGGTGTACAGAAGTCATAGTTTGGTCTATTAGGGCCATTATGGCAGTCAGAGGTTGAAGTGACCAAAGGCTTCAAGTCGACGATGCCGGCTATGCAAAAATACGTGAAAATTCCGATGTCCTAAAATGCAGCCCAACGTATCGGAATCGGTTAATACGCACACGAAAACATCACCAAAGGTGTACAGAAGTCATAGTTTGGTCTATTAGGGCCATTATGGCAGTCAGAGGTTGAAGTGACCAAAGGATTCAAATCGACGATGCCGGCTATGCAAAAATACGTGAAAATTCCGATGTCACGGAATGCAGCCCATCGTATCAGAATCGGTTAATACACACACGAAAACATCACCAAAGGTGTACAGAAGTCATAGTTTGGTCTATTAGGGCCATTATGGCAGTCAGAGGTTGAAGTGACCAAAGGCTTCAAATCGACGATGCCGGCTATGCAAAAATACGTGAAAATTCCGATGTCCTGAAATGCAGCCCAACGTATCGGAATCGGTTAATACACACACGAAAACATCACCAAAGGTGTACAGAAGTCATAGTTTGGTCTATTAGGGCCATTATGGCAGTCAGAGGTTGAAGTGACCAAAGGCTTCAAATCGACGATGCCGGCTATGCAAAAATACGTGAAAATTCCGATGTCCTAAAATGCAGCCCAACGTATCGGAATCGGTTAATACACACACGAAAACATCACCAAAGGTGTACAGAAGTCATAGTTTGGTCTATTAGGGCCATTATGGCAGTCAGAGGTTGAAGTGACCAAAGGCTTCAAATCGACGATGCCGGCTATGCAAAAATACGTGAAAATTCCGATGTCCTGAAATGCAGCCCAACGTATCGGAATCGGTTAATACACACACGAAAACATCACCAAAGGTGTACAGAAGTCATAGTTTGGTCTATTAGGGCCATTATGGCAGTCAGAGGTTGAAGTGACCAAAGGCTTCAAATCGACGATGCCGGCTATGCAAAAATACGTGAAAATTCCGATGTCCTGAAATGCAGCCCAACGTATCGGAATCGGTTAATACACACACGAAAACATCGCCAAAGGTGTACAGAAGTCATAGTTTGGTCTATTAGGGCCATTATGGCAGTCATAGGTTGAAGTGACCAAAGGCTTCAAATCGACGATGCCGGCTATGCAAAAATACGTGAAAATTCCGATGTCCTGAAATGCAGCCCAACGTATCGGAATCGGTTAATACACACACGAAAACATCACCAAAGGTGTACAGAAGTCATAGTTTGGTCTATTAGGGCCATTATGGCAGTCAGAGGTTGAAGTGACCAAAGGCTTCAAATCGACGATGCCGGCTATGCAAAAATACGTGAAAATTCCGATGTCCTAAAATGCAGCCCAACGTATCGGAATCGGTTAATACACACACGAAAACATCACCAAAGGTGTACAGAAGTCATAGTTTGGTCTATTAGGGCCATTATGGCAGTCAGAGGTTGAAGTGACCAAAGGCTTCAAATCGACGATGCCGGCTATGCAAAAATACGTGAAAATTCCGATGTCCTGAAATGCAGCCCAACGTATCGGAATCGGTTAATACACACACGAAAACATCACCAAAGGTGTACAGAAGTCATAGTTTGGTCTATTAGGGCCATTATGGCAGTCATAGGTTGAAGTGACCAAAGGCTTCAAATCGACGATGCCGGCTATGCAAAAATACGTGAAAATTCCGATGTCCTGAAATGCAGCCCAACGTATCGGAATCGGTTAACACACACACGAGAACATCACCAAAGGTGTACAGAAGTCATAGTTTGGTCTATTAGGGCCATTATGGCAGTCAGAGGTTGAAGTGACCAAAGGCTTCAAATCGACGATGCCGGCTATGCAAAAATACGTGTAAATTCCGATGTCACGGAATGCAGCCCAACGTATCAGAATCGGTTAATACACACACGAAAACATCGCCAAAGGTGTACAGAAGTCATAGTTTGGTCTATTAGGGCCATTATGGCAGTCAGAGGTTGAAGTGACCAAAGGCTTCAAATCGACGATGCCGGCTATGCAAAAATACGTGAAAATTCCGATGTCCTAAAATGCAGCCCAACGTATCGGAATCGGTTAATACGCACACGAAAACATCACCAAAGGTGTACAGAAGTCATAGTTTGGTCTATTAGGGCCATTATGGCAGTCAGAGGTTGAAGTGACCAAAGGCTTCAAATCGACGATGCCGGCTATGCAAAAATACGTGAAAATTCCGATGTCCTGAAATGCAGCCCAACGTATCGGAATCGGTTAATACACACACGAAAACATCGCCAAAGGTGTACAGAAGTCATAGTTTGGTCTATTAGGGCCATTATGGCAGTCAGAGGTTGAAGTGACCAAAGGCTTCAAATCGACGATGCCGGCTATGCAAAAATACGTGAAAATTCCGATGTCCTGAAATGCAGCCCAACGTATCGGAATCGGTTAATACACACACGAAAACATCACCAAAGGTGTACAGAAGTCATAGTTTGGTCTATTAGGGCCATTATGGCAGTCAGAGGTTGAAGTGACCAAAGGCTTCAAATCGACGATGCCGGCTATGCAAAAATACGTGAAAATTCCGATGTCCTGAAATGTAGCCCAACGTATCGGAATCGGTTAATACGCACACGAAAACATCACCAAAGGTGTACAGAAGTCATAGTTTGGTCTATTAGGGCCATTATGGCAGTCAGAGGTTGAAGTGACCAAAGGCTTCAAATCGACGATGCCGGCTATGCAAAAATACGTGAAAATTCCGATGTCCTAAAATGCAGCCCAACGTATCGGAATCGGTTAATACACACACGAAAACATCACCAAAGGTGTACAGAAGTCATAGTTTGGTCTATTAGGGCCATTATGGCAGTCAGAGGTTGACGTGACCAAAGGCTTCAAATCGACGATGCCGGCTATGCAAAAATACGTGAAAATTCCGATGTCCTGAAATGCAGCCCAACGTATCGGAATCGGTTAATACGCACACGAAAACATCACCAAAGGTGTACAGAAGTCATAGTTTGGTCTATTAGGGCCATTATGGCAGTCAGAGGTTGAAGTGACCAAAGGCTTCAAATCGACGATGCCGGCTATGCAAAAATACGTGAAAATTCCGATGTCCTAAAATGCAGCCCAACGTATCTTAATCGGTTAATACGCACACGAAAACATCACCAAAGGTGTACAGAAGTCATAGTTTGTCTATTAGGGCCATTATGGCAGTCAGAGGTTGAAGTGACCAAAGGCTTCAAATCGACGATGCCGTCTATGCAAAAATACGTGAAAATTCCGATGTCCTGAAATGCAGCCCAACGTATCGGAATCGGTTAATACGCACACGAAAACATCACCAAAGGTGTACAGAAGTCATAGTTTGGTCTATTAGGGCCATTATGGCAGTCAGAGGTTGAAGTGACCAAAGGCTTCAAATCGACGATGCCGGCTATGCAAAAATACGTGAAAATTCCGATGTCCTAAAATGCAGCCCAACGTATCGGAATCGGTTAATACGCACACGAAAACATCACCAAAGGTGTACAGAAGTCATAGTTTGGTCTATTAGGGCCATTATGGCAGTCAGAGGTTGAAGTGACCAAAGGCTTCAAGTCGACGATGCCGGCTATGCAAAAATACGTGAAAATTCCGATGTCCTGAAATGCAGCCCAACGTATCGGAATCGGTTAATACACACACGAAAACATCACCAAAGGTCTACAGAAGTCATAGTTTGGTCTATTAGGGCCATTATGGCAGTCAGAGGTTGAAGTGACCAAAGGCTTCAAATCGACGATGCCGGCTATGCAAAAATACGTGAAAATTCCGATGTCCTAAAATGCAGCCCAACGTATCGGAATCGGTTAATACGCACACGAAAACATCACCAAAGGTGTACAGAAGTCATAGTTTGGTCTATTAGGGCCATTATGGCAGTCAGAGGTTGAAGTGACCAAAGGCTTCAAATCGACGATGCCGGCTATGCAAAAATACGTGAAAATTCCGATGTCACGGAATGCAGCCCAACGTATCAGAATCGGTTAATACACACACGAAAACATCACCAAAGGTGTACAGAAGTCATAGTTTGGTCTATTAGGGCCATTATGGCAGTCAGAGGTTGAAGTGACCAAAGGCTTCAAATCGACGATGCCGGCTATGCAAAAATACGTGAAAATTCCGATGTCCTAAAATGCAGCCCAACGTATCAGAATCGGTTAATACACACACGAAAACATCACCAAAGGTGTACAGAAGTCATAGTTTGGTCTATTAGGGCCATTATGGCAGTCAGAGGTTGAAGTGACCAAAGGCTTCAAATCGACGATGCCGGCTATGCAAAAATACGTGAAAATTCCGATGTCCTAAAATGCAGCCCAACGTATCGGAATCGGTTAATACACACACGAAAACATCACCAAAGGTGTACAGAAGTCATAGTTTGGTCTATTAGGGCCATTATGGCAGTCAGAGGTTGAAGTGACCAAAGGCTTCAAATCGACGATGCCGGCTATGCAAAAATACGTGAAAATTCCGATGTCACGGAATGCAGCCCAACGTATCAGAATCGGTTAATACACACACGAAAACATCACCAAAGGTGTACAGAAGTCATAGTTTGGTCTATTAGGGCCATTATGGCAGTCAGAGGTTGAAGTGACCAAAGGCTTCAAATCGACGATGCCGGCTATGCAAAAATACGTGAAAATTCCGATGTCCTGAAATGCAGCCCAACGTATCGGAATCGGTTAATACACACACGAAAACATCACCAAAGGTGTACAGAAGTCATAGTTTGGTCTATTAGGGCCATTATGGCAGTCAGAGGTTGAAGTGACCAAAGGCTTCAAATCGACGATGCCGGCTATGCAAAAATACGTGAAAATTCCGATGTCCTGAAATGCAGCCCAACGTATCGGAATCGGTTAATACACACACGAAAACATCACCAAAGGTGTACAGAAGTCATAGTTTGGTCTATTAGGGCCATTATGGCAGTCAGAGGTTGAAGTGACCAAAGGCTTCAAATCGACGATGCCGGCTATGCAAAAATACGTGAAAATTCCGATGTCCTGAAATGCAGCCCAACGTATCGGAATCGGTTAATACACACACGAAAACATCACCAAAGGTGTACAGAAGTCATAGTTTGGTCTATTAGGGCCATTATGGCAGTCAGAGGTTGAAGTGACCAAAGGCTTCAAATCGACGATGCCGGCTATGCAAAAATACGTGAAAATTCCGATGTCCTAAAATGCAGCCCAACGTATCGGAATCGGTTAATACGCACACGAAAACATCACCAAAGGTGTACAGAAGTCATAGTTTGGTCTATTAGGGCCATTATGGCAGTCAGAGGTTGAAGTGACCAAAGGCTTCAAGTCGACGATGCCGGCTATGCAAAAATACGTGAAAATTCCGATGTCCTAAAATGCAGCCCAACGTATCGGAATCGGTTAATACGCACACGAAAACATCACCAAAGGTGTACAGAAGTCATAGTTTGGTCTATTAGGGCCATTATGGCAGTCAGAGGTTGAAGTGACCAAAGGATTCAAATCGACGATGCCGGCTATGCAAAAATACGTGAAAATTCCGATGTCACGGAATGCAGCCCAACGTATCGGAATCGGTTAATACACACACGAAAACATCACCAAAGGTGTACAGAAGTCATAGTTTGGTCTATTAGGGCCATTATGGCAGTCAGAGGTTGAAGTGACCAAAGGCTTCAAATCGACGATGCCGGCTATGCAAAAATACGTGAAAATTCCGATGTCCTGAAATGCAGCCCAACGTATCAGAATCGGTTAATACACACACGAAAACATCACCAAAGGTGTACAGAAGTCATAGTTTGGTCTATTAGGGCCATTATGGCAGTCAGAGGTTGAAGTGACCAAAGGCTTCAAATCGACGATGCCGGCTATGCAAAAATACGTGAAAATTCCGATGTCCTAAAATGCAGCCCAACGTATCGGAATCGGTTAATACACACACGAAAACATCACCAAAGGTGTACAGAAGTCATAGTTTGGTCTATTAGGGCCATTATGGCAGTCAGAGGTTGAAGTGACCAAAGGCTTCAAATCGACGATGCCGGCTATGCAAAAATACGTGAAAATTCCGATGTCCTGAAATGCAGCCCAACGTATCGGAATCGGTTAATACACACACGAAAACATCACCAAAGGTGTACAGAAGTCATAGTTTGGTCTATTAGGGCCATTATGGCAGTCAGAGGTTGAAGTGACCAAAGGCTTCAAATCGACGATGCCGGCTATGCAAAAATACGTGAAAATTCCGATGTCCTGAAATGCAGCCCAACGTATCGGAATCGGTTAATACACACACGAAAACATCGCCAAAGGTGTACAGAAGTCATAGTTTGGTCTATTAGGGCCATTATGGCAGTCATAGGTTGAAGTGACCAAAGGCTTCAAATCGACGATGCCGGCTATGCAAAAATACGTGAAAATTCCGATGTCCTGAAATGCAGCCCAACGTATCGGAATCGGTTAATACACACACGAAAACATCACCAAAGGTGTACAGAAGTCATAGTTTGGTCTATTAGGGCCATTATGGCAGTCAGAGGTTGAAGTGACCAAAGGCTTCAAATCGACGATGCCGGCTATGCAAAAATACGTGAAAATTCCGATGTCCTAAAATGCAGCCCAACGTATCGGAATCGGTTAATACACACACGAAAACATCACCAAAGGTGTACAGAAGTCATAGTTTGGTCTATTAGGGCCATTATGGCAGTCAGAGGTTGAAGTGACCAAAGGCTTCAAATCGACGATGCCGGCTATGCAAAAATACGTGAAAATTCCGATGTCCTGAAATGCAGCCCAACGTATCGGAATCGGTTAATACACACACGAAAACATCACCAAAGGTGTACAGAAGTCATAGTTTGGTCTATTAGGGCCATTATGGCAGTCAGAGGTTGAAGTGACCAAAGGCTTCAAATCGACGATGCCGGCTATGCAAAAATACGTGAAAATTCCGATGTCCTGAAATGCAGCCCAACGTATCGGAATCGGTTAACACACACACGAAAACATCACCAAAGGTGTACAGAAGTCATAGTTTGGTCTATTAGGGCCATTATGGCAGTCAGAGGTTGAAGTGACCAAAGGCTTCAAATCGACGATGCCGGCTATGCAAAAATACGTGTAAATTCCGATGTCACGGAATGCAGCCCAACGTATCAGAATCGGTTAATACACACACGAAAACATCGCCAAAGGTGTACAGAAGTCATAGTTTGGTCTATTAGGGCCATTATGGCAGTCAGAGGTTGAAGTGACCAAAGGCTTCAAATCGACGATGCCGGCTATGCAAAAATACGTGAAAATTCCGATGTCCTATAATGCAGCCCAACGTATCGGAATCGGTTAATACGCACACGAAAACATCACCAAAGGTGTACAGAAGGCATAGTTTGGTCTATTAGGGCCATTATGGCAGTCAGAGGTTGAAGTGACCAAAGGCTTCAAATCGACGATGCCGGCTATGCAAAAATACGTGAAAATTCCGATGTCCTGAAATGCAGCCCAACGTATCGGAATCGGTTAATACACACACGAAAACATCGCCAAAGGTGTACAGAAGTCATAGTTTGGTCTATTAGGGCCATTATGGCAGTCAGAGGTTGAAGTGACCAAAGGCTTCAAATCGACGATGCCGGCTATGCAAAAATACGTGAAAATTCCGATGTCCTGAAATGCAGCCCAACGTATCGGAATCGGTTAATACACACACGAAAACATCACCAAAGGTGTACAGAAGTCATAGTTTGGTCTATTAGGGCCATTATGGCAGTCAGAGGTTGAAGTGACCAAAGGCTTCAAATCGACGATGCCGGCTATGCAAAAATACGTGAAAATTCCGATGTCCTGAAATGTAGCCCAACGTATCGGAATCGGTTAATACGCACACGAAAACATCACCAAAGGTGTACAGAAGTCATAGTTTGGTCTATTAGGGCCATTATGGCAGTCAGAGGTTGAAGTGACCAAAGGCTTCAAATCGACGATGCCGGCTATGCAAAAATACGTGAAAATTCCGATGTCCTAAAATGCAGCCCAACGTATCGGAATCGGTTAATACACACACGAAAACATCACCAAAGGTGTACAGAAGTCATAGTTTGGTCTATTAGGGCCATTATGGCAGTCAGAGGTTGACGTGACCAAAGGCTTCAAATCGACGATGCCGGCTATGCAAAAATACGTGAAAATTCCGATGTCCTGAAATGCAGCCCAACGTATCGGAATCGGTTAATACACACACGAAAACATCACCAAAGGTGTACAGAAGTCATAGTTTGGTCTATTAGGGCCATTATGGCAGTCAGAGGTTGAAGTGACCAAAGGCTTCAAATCGACGATGCCGGCTATGCAAAAATACGTGAAAATTCCGATGTCCTAAAATGCAGCCCAACGTATCGGAATCGGTTAATACGCACACGAAAACATCACCAAAGGTGTACAGAAGTCATAGTTTGGTCTATTAGGGCCATTATGGCAGTCAGAGGTTGAAGTGACCAAAGGCTTCAAATCGACGATGCCGGCTATGCAAAAATACGTGAAAATTCCGATGTCCTAAAATGCAGCCCAACGTATCTTAATCGGTTAATACGCACACGAAAACATCACCAAAGGTGTACAGAAGTCATAGTTTGTCTATTAGGGCCATTATGGCAGTCAGAGGTTGAAGTGACCAAAGGCTTCAAATCGACGATGCCGTCTATGCAAAAATACGTGAAAATTCCGATGTCCTGAAATGCAGCCCAACGTATCGGAATCGGTTAATACGCACACGAAAACATCACCAAAGGTGTACAGAAGTCATAGTTTGTCTATTAGGGCCATTATGGCAGTCAGAGGTTGAAGTGACCAAAGGCTTCAAATCGACGATGCCGTCTATGCAAAAATACGTGAAAATTCCGATGTCCTGAAATGCAGCCCAACGTATCAGAATCGGTTAATACACACACGAAAACATCACCAAGGGTGTACAGAAGTCATAGTTTGGTCTATTAGGGCCATTATGGCAGTCAGAGGTTGAAGTGACCAAAGGCTTCAAATCGACGATGCCGGCTATGCAAAAATACGTGAAAATTCCGATGTCCTAAAATGCAGCCCAACGTATCGGAATCGGTTAATACGCACACGAAAACATCACCAAAGGTGTACAGAAGTCATAGTTTGGTCTATTAGGGCCATTATGGCAGTCAGAGGTTGAAGTGACCAAAGGCTTCAAATCGACGATGCCGGCTATGCAAAAATACGTGAAAATTCCGATGTCCCAAAATGCAGCCCAACGTATCGGAATCGGTTAATACGCACACGAAAACATCACCAAAGGTGTACAGAAGTCATAGTTTGGTCTATTAGGGCCATTATGGCAGTCAGAGGTTGAAGTGACCAAAGGCTTCAAATCGACGATGCCGTCTATGCAAAAATACGTGAAAATTCCGATGTCCTGAAATGCAGCCCAACGTATCAGAATCGGTTAATACACACACGAAAACATCACCAAGGGTGTACAGAAGTCATAGTTTGGTCTATTAGGGCCATTATGGCAGTCAGAGGTTGAAGTGACCAAAGGCTTCAAATCGACGATGCCGGCTATGCAAAAATACGTGAAAATTCCGATGTCCTGAAATGCAGCCCAACGTATCAGAATCGGTTAATACACACACGAAAACATCACCAAAGGTGTACAGAAGTCATAGTTTGGTATATTAGGGCCATTATGGCAGTCAGAGGTTGAAGTGACCAAAGGCTTCAAATCGACGATGCCGGCTATGCAAAAATACGTGAAAATTCCGATGTCCTGAAATGCAGCCCAACGTATCAGAATCGGTTAATACACACACGAAAACATCACCAAAGGTGTACAGAAGTCATAGTTTGGTCTATTAGGGCCATTATGGCAGTCAGAGGTTGAAGTGACCAAAGGCTTCAAATCGACGATGCCGGCTATGCAAAAATACGTGTAAATTCCGATGTCACGGAATGCAGCCCAACGTATCAGAATCGGTTAATACACACACGAAAACATCGCCAAAGGTGTACAGAAGTCATAGTTTGGTCTATTAGGGCCATTATGGCAGTCAGAGGTTGAAGTGACCAAAGGCTTCAAATCGACGATGCCGGCTATGCAAAAATACGTGAAAATTCCGATGTCCTGAAATGCAGCCCAACGTATCGGAATCGGTTAATACACACACGAAAACATCACCAAAGGTGTACAGAAGTCATAGTTTGGTCTATTAGGGCCATTATGGCAGTCAGAGGTTGAAGTGACCAAAGGCTTCAAATCGACGATGCCGGCTATGCAAAAATACGTGAAAATTCCGATGTCCTAAAATGCAGCCCAACGTATCGGAATCGGTTAATACACACACGAAAACATCACCAAAGGTGTACAGAAGTCATAGTTTGGTCTATTAGGGCCATTATGGCAGTCAGAGGTTGAAGTGACCAAAGGCTTCAAATCGACGATGCCGGCTATGCAAAAATACGTGAAAATTCCGATGTCCTGAAATGCAGCCCAACGTATCGGAATCGGTTAATACACACACGAAAACATCACCAAAGGTGTACAGAAGTCATAGTTTGGTCTATTAGGGCCATTATGGCAGTCATAGGTTGAAGTGACCAAAGGCTTCAAATCGACGATGCCGGCTATGCAAAAATACGTGAAAATTCCGATGTCCTGAAATGCAGCCCAACGTATCGGAATCGGTTAACACACACACGAAAACATCACCAAAGGTGTACAGAAGTCATAGTTTGGTCTATTAGGGCCATTATGGCAGTCAGAGGTTGAAGTGACCAAAGGCTTCAAATCGACGATGCCGGCTATGCAAAAATACGTGAAAATTCCGATGTCCTAAAATGCAGCCCAACGTATCGGAATCGGTTAATACGCACACGAAAACATCACCAAAGGTGTACAGAAGTCATAGTTTGGTCTATTAGGGCCATTATGGCAGTCAGAGGTTGAAGTGACCAAAGGCTTCAAATCGACGATGCCGGCTATGCAAAAATACGTGAAAATTCCGATGTCCTGAAATGCAGCCCAACGTATCGGAATCGGTTAATACACACACGAAAACATCGCCAAAGGTGTACAGAAGTCATAGTTTGGTCTATTAGGGCCATTATGGCAGTCAGAGGTTGAAGTGACCAAAGGCTTCAAATCGACGATGCCGGCTATGCAAAAATACGTGAAAATTCCGATGTCCTGAAATGCAGCCCAACGTATCGGAATCGGTTAATACACACACGAAAACATCACCAAAGGTGTACAGAAGTCATAGTTTGGTCTATTAGGGCCATTATGGCAGTCAGAGGTTGAAGTGACCAAAGGCTTCAAATCGACGATGCCGGCTATGCAAAAATACGTGAAAATTCCGATGTCCTAAAATGCAGCCCAACGTATCGGAATCGGTTAATACGCACACGAAAACATCACCAAAGGTGTACAGAAGTCATAGTTTGGTCTATTAGGGCCATTATGGCAGTCAGAGGTTGAAGTGACCAAAGGCTTCAAATCGACGATGCCGTCTATGCAAAAATACGTGAAAATTCCGATGTCCTGAAATGCAGCCCAACGTATCAGAATCGGTTAATACACACACGAAAACATCACCAAGGGTGTACAGAAGTCATAGTTTGGTCTATTAGGGCCATTATGGCAGTCAGAGGTTGAATTGACCAAAGGCTTCAAATCGACGATGCCGGCTATGCAAAAATACGTGAAAATTCCGATGTCCTGAAATGCAGCCCAACGTATCAGAATCGGTTAATACACACACGAAAACATCACCAAAGGTGTACAGAAGTCATAGTTTGGTATATTAGGGCCATTATGGCAGTCAGAGGTTGAAGTGACCAAAGGCTTCAAATCGACGATGCCGGCTATGCAAAAATACGTGAAAATTCCGATGTCCTGAAATGCAGCCCAACGTATCAGAATCGGTTAATACACACACGAAAACATCACCAAAGGTGTACAGAAGTCATAGTTTGGTCTATTAGGGCCATTATGGCAGTCAGAGGTTGAAGTGACCAAAGGCTTCAAATCGACGATGCCGGCTATGCAAAAATACGTGTAAATTCCGATGTCACGGAATGCAGCCCAACGTATCAGAATCGGTTAATACACACACGAAAACATCGCCAAAGGTGTACAGAAGTCATAGTTTGGTCTATTAGGGCCATTATGGCAGTCAGAGGTTGAAGTGACCAAAGGCTTCAAATCGACGATGCCGGCTATGCAAAAATACGTGAAAATTCCGATGTCCTGAAATGCAGCCCAACGTATCGGAATCGGTTAATACACACACGAAAACATCACCAAAGGTGTACAGAAGTCATAGTTTGGTCTATTAGGGCCATTATGGCAGTCAGAGGTTGAAGTGACCAAAGGCTTCAAATCGACGATGCCGGCTATGCAAAAATACGTGAAAATTCCGATGTCCTAAAATGCAGCCCAACGTATCGGAATCGGTTAATACACACACGAAAACATCACCAAAGGTGTACAGAAGTCATAGTTTGGTCTATTAGGGCCATTATGGCAGTCAGAGGTTGAAGTGACCAAAGGCTTCAAATCGACGATGCCGGCTATGCAAAAATACGTGAAAATTCCGATGTCCTGAAATGCAGCCCAACGTATCGGAATCGGTTAATACACACACGAAAACATCACCAAAGGTGTACAGAAGTCATAGTTTGGTCTATTAGGGCCATTATGGCAGTCATAGGTTGAAGTGACCAAAGGCTTCAAATCGACGATGCCGGCTATGCAAAAATACGTGAAAATTCCGATGTCCTGAAATGCAGCCCAACGTATCGGAATCGGTTAACACACACACGAAAACATCACCAAAGGTGTACAGAAGTCATAGTTTGGTCTATTAGGGCCATTATGGCAGTCAGAGGTTGAAGTGACCAAAGGCTTCAAATCGACGATGCCGGCTATGCAAAAATACGTGTAAATTCCGATGTCACGGAATGCAGCCCAACGTATCAGAATCGGTTAATACACACACGAAAACATCGCCAAAGGTGTACAGAAGTCATAGTTTGGTCTATTAGGGCCATTATGGCAGTCAGAGGTTGAAGTGACCAAAGGCTTCAAATCGACGATGCCGGCTATGCAAAAATACGTGAAAATTCCGATGTCCTAAAATGCAGCCCAGCGTATCGGAATCGGTTAATACGCACACGAAAACATCACCAAAGGTGTACAGAAGTCATAGTTTGGTCTATTAGGGCCATTATGGCAGTCAGAGGTTGAAGTGACCAAAGGCTTCAAATCGACGATGCCGGCTATGCAAAAATACGTGAAAATTCCGATGTCCTGAAATGCAGCCCAACGTATCGGAATCGGTTAATACACACACGAAAACATCGCCAAAGGTGTACAGAAGTCATAGTTTGGTCTATTAGGGCCATTATGGCAGTCAGAGGTTGAAGTGACCAAAGGCTTCAAATCGACGATGCCGGCTATGCAAAAATACGTGAAAATTCCGATGTCCTGAAATGCAGCCCAACGTATCGGAATCGGTTAATACACACACGAAAACATCACCAAAGGTGTACAGAAGTCATAGTTTGGTCTATTAGGGCCATTATGGCAGTCAGAGGTTGAAGTGACCAAAGGCTTCAAATCGACGATGCCGGCTATGCAAAAATACGTGAAAATTCCGATGTCCTAAAATGCAGCCCAACGTATCGGAATCGGTTAATACGCACACGAAAACATCACCAAAGGTGTACAGAAGTCATAGTTTGGTCTATTAGGGCCATTTTGGCAGTCAGAGGTTGAAGTGACCAAAGGCTTCAAATCGACGATGCCGGCTATGCAAAAATACGTGAAAATTCCGATGTCCTAAAATGCAGCCCAACGTATCTTAATCGGTTAATACGCACACGAAAACATCACCAAAGGTGTACAGAAGTCATAGTTTGTCTATTAGGGCCATTATGGCAGTCAGAGGTTGAAGTGACCAAAGGCTTCAAATCGACGATGCCGTCTATGCAAAAATACGTGAAAATTCCGATGTCCTGAAATGCAGCCCAACGTATCGGAATCGGTTAATACGCACACGAAAACATCACCAAAGGTGTACAGAAGTCATAGTTTGTCTATTAGGGCCATTATGGCAGTCAGAGGTTGAAGTGACCAAAGGCTTCAAATCGACGATGCCGGCTATGCAAAAATACGTGAAAATTCCGATGTCCTGAAATGCAGCCCAACGTATCGGAATCGGTTAATACACACACGAAAACATCACCAAAGGTGTACAGAAGTCATAGTTTGGTCTATTAGGGCCATTATGGCAGTCAGAGGTTGAAGTGACCAAAGGCTTCAAATCGACGATGACGGCTATGCAAAAATACGTGAAAATTCCGATGTCCTGAAATGCAGCCCAACGTATCAGAATCGGTTAATACACTCACGAAAACATCACCAAAGGTGTACAGAAGTCATAGTTTGGTCTATTAGGGCCATTATGGCAGTCAGAGGTTGAAGTGACCAAAGGCTTCAAATCGACGATGCCGGCTATGCAAAAATACGTGAAAATTCCGATGTCCTGAAATGCAGCCCAACGTATCAGAATCGGTTAATACACACACGAAAACATCACCAAAGGTATACAGAAGTCATAGTTTGGTCTATTATTGCCATTATGGCAGTCAGAGGTTGAAGTGACCAAAGGCTTCAAATCGACGATGCCGGCTATGCAAAAATACGTGAAAATTCCGATGTCCTAAAATGCAGCCCAACGTATCAGAATCGGTTAATACACACACGAAAACATCACCAAAGGTGTACAGAAGTCATAGTTTGGTCTATTAGGGCCATTATGGCAGTCAGAGGTTGAAGTGACCAAAGGCTTCAAATCGACGATGCCGGCTATGCAAAAATACGTGAAAATTCCGATGTCCTGAAATGCAGCCCAACGAATCGGAATCGGTTAATACACACACGAAAACATCACCAAAGGTGTACAGAAGTCATAGTTTGGTCTATTAGGGCCATTATGGCAGTCATAGGTTGAAGTGACCAAAGGCTTCAAATCGACGATGCCGGCTATGCAAAAATACGTGAAAATTCCGATGTCCTGAAATGCAGCCCAACGTATCGGAATCGGTTAATACACACACGAAAACATCACCAAAGGTGTACAGAAGTCATAGTTTGGTCTATTAGGGCCATTATGGCAGTCAGAGGTTGAAGTGACCAAAGGCTTCAAATCGACGATGCCGGCTATGCAAAAATACGTGTAAATTCCGATGTCACGGAATGCAGCCCAACGTATCAGAATCGGTTAATACACACACGAAAACATCGCCAAAGGTGTACAGAAGTCATAGTTTGGTCTATTAGGGCCATTATGGCAGTCAGAGGTTGAAGTGACCAAAGGCTTCAAATCGACGATGCCGGCTATGCAAAAATACGTGAAAATTCCGATGTCCTGAAATGCAGCCCAACGTATCGGAATCGGTTAATACACACACGAAAACATCACCAAAGGTGTACAGAAGTCATAGTTTGGTCTATTAGGGCCATTATGGCAGTCAGAGGTTGAAGTGACCAAAGGCTTCAAATCGACGATGCCGGCTATGCAAAAATACGTGAAAATTCCGATGTCCTAAAATGCAGCCCAACGTATCTTAATCGGTTAATACGCACACGAAAACATCACCAAAGGTGTACAGAAGTCATAGTTTGTCTATTAGGGCCATTATGGCAGTCAGAGGTTGAAGTGACCAAAGGCTTCAAATCGACGATGCCGTCTATGCAAAAATACGTGAAAATTCCGATGTCCTGAAATGCAGCCCAACGTATCGGAATCGGTTAATACTCACACGAAAACATCACCAAAGGTGTACAGAAGTCATAGTTTGTCTATTAGGGCCATTATGGCAGTCAGAGGTTGAAGTGACCAAAGGCTTCAAATCGACGATGCCGGCTATGCAAAAATACGTGAAAATTCCGATGTCCTGAAATGCAGCCCAACGTGTCGGAATCGGTTAATACACACACGAAAACATCACCAAAGGTGTACAGAAGTCATAGTTTGGTCTATTAGGGCCATTATGGCAGTCAGAGGTTGAAGTGACCAAAGGCTTCAAATCGACGATGCCGGCTATGCAAAAATACGTGAAAATTCCGATGTCCTGAAATGCAGCCCAACGTATCGGAATCGGTTAATACACACACGAAAACATCACCAAAGGTGTACAGAAGTCATAGTTTGGTCTATTAGGGCCATTATGGCAGTCAGAGGTTGAAGTGACCAAAGGCTTCAAATCGACGATGCCGGCTATGCAAAAATACGTGAAAATTCCGATGTCCTGAAATGCAGCCCAACGTATCAGAATCGGTTAATACACTCACGAAAACATCACCAAAGGTGTACAGAAGTCATAGTTTGGTCTATTAGGGCCATTATGGCAGTCAGAGGTTGAAGTGACCAAAGGCCTCAAATCGACGATGCCGGCTATGCAAAAATACGTGAAAATTCCGATGTCCTGAAATGCAGCCCAACGTATCAGAATCGGTTAATACACTCACGAAAACATCACCAAAGGTGTACAGAAGTCATAGTTTGGTCTATTAGGGCCATTATGGCAGTCAGAGGTTGAAGTGACCAAAGGCTTCAAATCGACGATGCCGGCTATGCAAAAATACGTGAAAATTCCGATGTCCTAAAATGCAGCCCAACGTATCAGAATCGGTTAATACACACACGAAAACATCACCAAAGGTGTACAGAAGTCATAGTTTGGTCTATTAGGGCCATTATGGCAGTCAGAGGTTGAAGTGACCAAAGGCTTCAAATCGACGATGCCGGCTATGCAAAAATACGTGAAAATTCCGATGTCCTGAAATGCAGCCCAACGTATCAGAATCGGTTAATACACACACGAAAACATCACCAAAGGTGTACAGAAGTCATAGTTTGGTCTATTAGGGCCATTATGGCAGTCAGAGGTTGAAGTGACCAAAGGCTTCAAATCGACGATGCCGGCTATGCAAAAATACGTGAAAATTCCGATGTCCTAAAATGCAGCCCAACGTATCAGAATCGGTTAATACACACACGAAAACATCACCAAAGGTGTACAGAAGTCATAGTTTGGTCTATTAGGGCCATTATGGCAGTCAGAGGTTGAAGTGACCAAAGGCTTCAAATCGACGATGCCGGCTATGCAAAAATACGTGAAAATTCCGATGTCCTGAAATGCAGCCCAACGTATCAGAATCGGTTAATACACTCACGAAAACATCACCAAAGGTGTACAGAAGTCATAGTTTGGTCTATTAGGGCCATTATGGCAGTCAGAGGTTGAAGTGACCAAAGGCTTCAAATCGACGATGCCGGCTATGCAAAAATACGTGAAAATTCCGATGTCCTGAAATGCAGCCCAACGTATCAGAATCGGTTAATACACTCACGAAAACATCACCAAAGGTGTACAGAAGTCATAGTTTGGTCTATTAGGGCCATTATGGCAGTCAGAGGTTGAAGTGACCAAAGGCTTCAAATCGACGATGCCGGCTATGCAAAAATACGTGAAAATTCCGATGTCCTGAAATGCAGCCCAACGTATCAGAATCGGTTAATACACACACGAAAACATCACCAAAGGTGTACAGAAGTCATAGTTTGGTCTATTAGGGCCATTATGGCAGTCAGAGGTTGAAGTGACCAAAGGCTTCAAATCGACGATGCCGGCTATGCAAAAACACGTGAAAATTCCGATGTCCTAAAATGCAGCCCAACGTATCAGAATCGGTTAATACACACACGAAAACATCACCAAAGGTGTACAGAAGTCATAGTTTGGTCTATTAGGGCCATTATGGCAGTCAGAGGTTGAAGTGACCAAAGGCTTCAAATCGACGATGCCGGCTATGCAAAAATACGTGAAAATTCCGATGTCCTGAAATGCAGCCCAACGTATCGGAATCGGTTAATACACACACGAAAACATCACCAAAGGTGTACAGAAGTCATAGTTTGGTCTATTAGGGCCATTATGGCAGTCAGAGGTTGAAGTGACCAAAGGCTTCAAATCGACGATGCCGGCTATGCAAAAATACGTGAAAATTCCGATGTCCTGAAATGCAGCCCAACGTATCAGAATCGGTTAATACACTCACGAAAACATCACCAAAGGTGTACAGAAGTCATAGTTTGGTCTATTAGGGCCATTATGGCAGTCAGAGGTTGAAGTGACCAAAGGCTTCAAATCGACGATGCCGGCTATGCAAAAATACGTGAAAATTCCGATGTCCTGAAATGCAGCCCAACGTATCGGAATCGGTTAATACACACACGAAAACATCACCAAAGGTGTACAGAAGTCATAGTTTGGTCTATTAGGGCCATTATGGCAGTCAGAGGTTGAAGTGACCAAAGGCTTCAAATCGACGATGCCGGCTATGCAAAAATACGTGAAAATTCCGATGTCCTGAAATGCAGCCCAACGTATCAGAATCGGTTAATACACTCACGAAAACATCACCAAAGGTGTACAGAAGTCATAGTTTGGTCTATTAGGGCCATTATGGCAGTCAGAGGTTGAAGTGACCAAAGGCTTCAAATCGACGATGCCGGCTATGCAAAAATACGTGAAAATTCCGATGTCCTGAAATGCAGCCCAACGTATCGGAATCGGTTAATACACACACGAAAACATCACCAAAGGTGTACAGAAGTCATAGTTTGGTCTATTAGGGCCATTATGGCAGTCAGAGGTTGAAGTGACCAAAGGCTTCAAATCGACGATGCCGGCTATGCAAAAATACGTGAAAATTCCGATGTCCTGAAATGCAGCCCAACGTATCAGAATCGGTTAATACACTCACGAAAACATCACCAAAGGTGTACAGAAGTCATAGTTTGGTCTATTAGGGCCATTATGGCAGTCAGAGGTTGAAGTGACCAAAGGCTTCAAATCGACGATGCCGGCTATGCAAAAATACGTGAAAATTCCGATGTCCTGAAATGCAGCCCAACGTATCGGAATCGGTTAATACACACACGAAAACATCACCAAAGGTGTACAGAAGTCATAGTTTGGTCTATTAGGGCCATTATGGCAGTCAGAGGTTGAAGTGACCAAAGGCTTCAAATCGACGATGCCGGCTATGCAAAAATACGTGAAAATTCCGATGTCCTGAAATGCAGCCCAACGTATCAGAATCGGTTAATACACTCACGAAAACATCACCAAAGGTGTACAGAAGTCATAGTTTGGTCTATTAGGGCCATTATGGCAGTCAGAGGTTGAAGTGACCAAAGGCTTCAAATCGACGATGCCGGCTATGCAAAAATACGTGAAAATTCCGATGTCCTGAAATGCAGCCCAACGTATCGGAATCGGTTAATACACACACGAAAACATCACCAAAGGTGTACAGAAGTCATAGTTTGGTCTATTAGGGCCATTATGGCAGTCAGAGGTTGAAGTGACCAAAGGCTTCAAATCGACGATGCCGGCTATGCAAAAATACGTGAAAATTCCGATGTCCTGAAATGCAGCCCAACGTATCAGAATCGGTTAATACACTCACGAAAACATCACCAAAGGTGTACAGAAGTCATAGTTTGGTCTATTAGGGCCATTATGGCAGTCAGAGGTTGAAGTGACCAAAGGCTTCAAATCGACGATGCCGGCTATGCAAAAATACGTGAAAATTCCGATGTCACGGAATGCAGCCCAACGTATCAGAATCGGTTAATACACACACGAAAACATCACCAAAGGTGTACAGAAGTCATAGTTTGGTCTATTAGGGCCATTATGGCAGTCAGAGGTTGAAGTGACCAAAGGCTTCAAATCGACGATGCCGGCTATGCAAAAATACGTGAAAATTCCGATGTCCTAATTAATACACACATGAAATACACACACGAAAACATCACCAAAGGTGTACAGAAGTCATAGTTTGGTCTATTAGGGCCATTATGGCAGTCAGAGGTTGAAGTGACCAAAGGCTTCAAATCGACGATGCCGGCTATGCAAAAATACGTGAAAATTCCGATGTCCTGAAATGCAGCCCAACGTATCAGAATCGGTTAATACACTCACGAAAACATCACCAAAGGTGTACAGAAGTCATAGTTTGGTCTATTAGGGCCATTATGGCAGTCAGAGGTTGAAGTGACCAAAGGCTTCAAATCGACGATGCCGGCTATGCAAAAATACGTGAAAATTCCGATGTCCTAATTAATACACACATGAAATACACACACGAAAACATCACCAAAGGTGTACAGAAGTCATAGTTTGGTCTATTAGGGCCATTATGGCAGTCAGAGGTTGAAGTGACCAAAGGCTTCAAATCGACGATGCCGGCTATGCAAAAATACGTGAAAATTCCGATGTCCTGAAATGCAGCCCAACGTATCAGAATCGGTTAATACACTCACGAAAACATCACCAAAGGTGTACAGAAGTCATAGTTTGGTCTATTAGGGCCATTATGGCAGTCAGAGGTTGAAGTGACCAAAGGCTTCAAATCGACGATGCCGGCTATGCAAAAATACGTGAAAATTCCGATGTCCTGAAATGCAGCCCAACGTATCAGAATCGGTTAATACACACACGAAAACATCACCAAAGGTGTACAGAAGTCATAGTTTGGTCTATTAGGGCCATTATGGCAGTCAGAGGTTGAAGTGACCAAAGGCTTCAAATCGACGATGCCGGCTATGCAAAAATACGTGAAAATTCCGATGTCCTAAAATGCAGCCCAACGTATCAGAATCGGTTAATACACACACGAAAACATCACCAAAGGTGTACAGAAGTCATAGTTTGGTCTATTAGGGCCATTATGGCAGTCAGAGGTTGAAGTGACCAAAGGCTTCAAATCGACGATGCCGGCTATGCAAAAATACGTGAAAATTCCGATGTCCTGAAATGCAGCCCAACGTATCGGAATCGGTTAATACACACACGAAAACATCACCAAAGGTGTACAGAAGTCATAGTTTGGTCTATTAGGGCCATTATGGCAGTCAGAGGTTGAAGTGACCAAAGGCTTCAAATCGACGATGCCGGCTATGCAAAAATACGTGAAAATTCCGATGTCCTGAAATGCAGCCCAACGTATCAGAATCGGTTAATACACTCACGAAAACATCACCAAAGGTGTACAGAAGTCATAGTTTGGTCTATTAGGGCCATTATGGCAGTCAGAGGTTGAAGTGACCAAAGGCTTCAAATCGACGATGCCGGCTATGCAAAAATACGTGAAAATTCCGATGTCCTAAAATGCAGCCCAACGTATCAGAATCGGTTAATACACACACGAAAACATCACCAAAGGTGTACAGAAGTCATAGTTTGGTCTATTAGGGCCATTATGGCAGTCAGAGGTTGAAGTGACCAAAGGCTTCAAATCGACGATGCCGGCTATGCAAAAATACGTGAAAATTCCGATGTCCTGAAATGCAGCCCAACGTATCGGAATCGGTTAATACACACACGAAAACATCACCAAAGGTGTACAGAAGTCATAGTTTGGTCTATTAGGGCCATTATGGCAGTCAGAGGTTGAAGTGACCAAAGGCTTCAAATCGACGATGCCGGCTATGCAAAAATACGTGAAAATTCCGATGTCCTGAAATGCAGCCCAACGTATCAGAATCGGTTAATACACTCACGAAAACATCACCAAAGGTGTACAGAAGTCATAGTTTGGTCTATTAGGGCCATTATGGCAGTCAGAGGTTGAAGTGACCAAAGGCTTCAAATCGACGATGCCGGCTATGCAAAAATACGTGAAAATTCCGATGTCCTGAAATGCAGCCCAACGTATCGGAATCGGTTAATACACACACGAAAACATCACCAAAGGTGTACAGAAGTCATAGTTTGGTCTATTAGGGCCATTATGGCAGTCAGAGGTTGAAGTGACCAAAGGCTTCAAATCGACGATGCCGGCTATGCAAAAATAAGTGAAAATTCCGATGTCCTGAAATGCAGCCCAACGTATCAGAATCGGTTAATACACTCACGAAAACATCACCAAAGGTGTACAGAAGTCATAGTTTGGTCTATTAGGGCCATTATGGCAGTCAGAGGTTGAAGTGACCAAAGGCTTCAAATCGACGATGCCGGCTATGCAAAAATACGTGAAAATTCCGATGTCCTAAAATGCAGCCCAACGTATCAGAATCGGTTAATACACACACGAAAACATCACCAAAGGTGTACAGAAGTCATAGTTTGGTCTATTAGGGCCATTATGGCAGTCAGAGGTTGAAGTGACCAAAGGCTTCAAATCGACGATGCCGGCTATGCAAAAATACGTGAAAATTCCGATGTCCTGAAATGCAGTCCAACGTATCGGAATCGGTTAATACACACACGAAAACATCACCAAAGGTGTACAGAAGTCATAGTTTGGTCTATTAGGGCCATTATGGCAGTCAGAGGTTGAAGTGACCAAAGGCTTCAAATCGACGATGCCGGCTATGCAAAAATACGTGAAAATTCCGATGTCCTGAAATGCAGCCCAACGTATCAGAATCGGTTAATACACACACGAAAACATCACCAAAGTTGTACAGAAGTCATAGTTTGGTCTATTAGGGCCATTATGGCAGTCAGAGGTTGAAGTGACCAAAGGCTTCAAATCGACGATGCCGGCTATGCAAAAATACGTGAAAATTCCGATGTCCTAAAATGCAGCCCAACGTATCAGAATCGGTTAATACACACACGAAAACATCACCAAAGGTGTACAGAAGTCATAGTTTGGTCTATTAGGGCCATTATGGCAGTCAGAGGTTGAAGTGACCAAAGGCTTCAAATCGACGATGCCGGCTATGCAAAAATACGTGAAAATTCCGATGTCCTGAAATGCAGCCCAACGTATCGGAATCGGTTAATACACACACGAAAACATCACCAAAGGTGTACAGAAGTCATAGTTTGGTCTATTAGGGCCATTATGGCAGTCAGAGGTTGAAGTGACCAAAGGCTTCAAATCGACGATGCCGGCTATGCAAAAATACGTGAAAATTCCGATGTCCTGAAATGCAGCCCAACGTATCAGAATCGGTTAATACACTCACGAAAACATCACCAAAGGTGTACAGAAGTCATAGTTTGGTCTATTAGGGCCATTATGGCAGTCAGAGGTTGAAGTGACCAAAGGCTTCAAATCGACGATGCCGGCTATGCAAAAATACGTGAAAATTCCGATGTCACGGAATGCAGCCCAACGTATCAGAATCGGTTAATACACACACGAAAACATCACCAAAGGTGTACAGAAGTCATAGTTTGGTCTATTAGGGCCATTATGGCAGTCAGAGGTTGAAGTGACCAAAGGCTTCAAATCGACGATGCCGGCTATGCAAAAATACGTGAAAATTCCGATGTCCTGAAATGCAGCCCAACGTATCAGAATCGGTTAATACACACACGAAAACATCACCAAAGGTGTACAGAAGTCATAGTTTGGTCTATTAGGGCCATTATGGCAGTCAGAGGTTGAAGTGACCAAAGCTTCAAATCGACGATGCCGGCTATGCAAAAATACGTGAAAATTCCGATGTCCTAAAATGCAGCCCAACGTATCAGAATCGGTTAATACACACACGAAAACATCACCAAAGGTGTACAGAAGTCATAGTTTGGTCTATTAGGGCCATTATGGCAGTCAGAGGTTGAAGTGACCAAAGGCTTCAAATCGACGATGCCGGCTATGCAAAAATACGTGAAAATTCCGATGTCCTAAAATGCAGCCCAACGTATCAGAATCGGTTAATACACACACGAAAACATCACCAAAGGTGTACAGAAGTCATAGTTTGGTCTATTAGGGCCATTATGGCAGTCAGAGGTTGAAGTGACCAAAGGCTTCAAATCGACGATGCCGGCTATGCAAAAATACGTGAAAATTCCGATGTCCTGAAATGCAGCCCAACGTATCAGAATCGGTTAATACACACACGAAAACATCACCAAAGGTGTACAGAAGTCATAGTTTGGTCTATTAGGGCCATTATGGCAGTCAGAGGTTGAAGTGACCAAAGGCTTCAAATCGACGATGCCGGCTATGCAAAAATACGTGAAAATTCCGATGTCCTGAAATGCAGCCCAACGTATCGGAATCGGTTAATACACACACGAAAACATCACCAAAGGTGTACAGAAGTCATAGTTTGGTCTATTAGGGGCCATTATGGCAGTCAGAGGTTGAAGTGACCAAAGGCTTTCAAATCGACGATGCCGGCTATGCAAAAATACGTGAAAATTCCGATGTCCTGAAATGCAGCCCAACGTATCAGAATCGGTAATACACTCACGAAAACATCACCAAAGGTGTACAGAAGTCATAGTTTGGTCTATTAGGGCCATTATGGCAGTCAGAGGTTGAAGTGACCAAAGGCTTCAAATCGACGATGCCGGCTATGCAAAAATACGTGAAAATTCCGATGTCCTGAAATGCAGCCCAACGTATCGGAATCGGTTAATACACTCACGAAAACATCACCAAAGGTGTACAGAAGTCATAGTTTGGTCTATTAGGGCCATTATGGCAGTCAGAGGTTGAAGTGACCAAAGGCTTCAAATCGACGATGCCGGCTATGCAAAAATACGTGAAAATTCCGATGTCCTGAAATGCAGCCCAACGTATCAGAATCGGTTAATACACACACGAAAACATCACAAAGGTGTACAGAAGTCATAGTTTGGTCTATTAGGGCCATTATGGCAGTCAGAGGTTGAAGTGACCAAAGGCTTCAAATCGACGATGCCGGCTATGCAAAAATACGTGAAAATTCCGATGTCCTGAAATGCAGCCCAACGTATCGGAATCGGTTAATACACACACGAAAACATCACCAAAGGTGTACAGAAGTCATAGTTTGGTCTATTAGGGCCATTATGGCAGTCAGAGGTTGAAGTGACCAAAGGCTTCAAATCGACGATGCCGGCTATGCAAAAATACGTGAAAATTCCGATGTCCTGAAATGCAGCCCAACGTATCAGAATCGGTTAATACACTCACGAAAACATCACCAAAGGTGTACAGAAGTCATAGTTTGGTTTATTAGGGCCATTATGGCAGTCAGAGGTTGAAGTGACCAAAGGCTTCAAATCGACGATGCCGGCTATGCAAAATACGTGAAAATTCCGATGTCCTAAAATGCAGCCCAACGTATCAGAATCGGTTAATACACACACGAAAACATCACCAAAGGAGTACAGAAGTCATAGTTTGGTCTATTAGGGCCATTATGGCAGTCAGAGGTTGAAGTGACCAAAGGCTTCAAATCGACGATGCCGGCTATGCAAAAATACGTGAAAATTCCGATGTCCTGAAATGCAGCCAACGTATCAGAATCGGTTAATACACACACGAAAACATCACCAAAGGTGTACAGAAGTCATAGTTTGGTCTATTAGGGCCATTATGGCAGTCAGAGGTTGAAGTGACCAAAGGCTTCAAATCGACGATGCCGGGCTATGCAAAAATACGTGAAAATTCCGATGTCCTGAAATGCAGCCCAACGTATCGGAATCGGTTAATACACACACGAAAACATCACCAAAGGTGTACAGAAGTCATAGTTTGGTCTATTAGGGCCATTATGGCAGTCAGAGGTTGAAGTGACCAAAGGCTTCAAATCGACGATGCCGGCTATGCAAAAATACGTGAAAATTCCGATGTCCTGAAATGCAGCCAACGTATCAGAATCGGTTAATACACACACGAAAACATCACCAAAGTTGTACAGAAGTCATAGTTTGGTCTATTAGGGCCATTATGGCAGTCAGAGGTTGAAGTGACCAAAGGCTTCAAATCGACGATGCCGGCTATGCAAAAATACGTGAAAATTCCGATGTCCTAAAATGCAGCCCAACGTATCAGAATCGGTTAATACACACACGAAAACATCACCAAAGGTGTACAGAAGTCATAGTTTGGTCTATTAGGGCCATTATGGCAGTCAGAGGTTGAAGTGACCAAAGGCTTCAAATCGACGATGCCGGCTATGCAAAAATACGTGAAAATTCCGATGTCCTGAAATGCAGCCCAACGTATCAGAATCGGTTAATACACACACGAAAACATCACCAAAGGTGTACAGAAGTCATAGTTTGGTCTATTAGGGCCATTATGGCAGTCAGAGGTTGAAGTGACCAAAGGCTTCAAATCGACGATGCCGGCTATGCAAAAATACGTGAAAATTCCGATGTCCTAAAATGCAGCCCAACGTATCAGAATCGGTTAATACACACACGAAAACATCACCAAAGGTGTACAGAAGTCATAGTTTGGTCTATTAGGGCCATTATGGCAGTCAGAGGTTGAAGTGACCAAAGGCTTCAAATCGACGATGCCGGCTATGCAAAAATACGTGAAAATTCCGATGTCCTGAAATGCAGCCCAACGTATCGGAATCGGTTAATACACACACGAAAACATCACCAAAGGTGTACAGAAGTCATAGTTTGGTCTATTAGGGCCATTATGGCAGTCAGAGGTTGAAGTGACCAAAGGCTTCAAATCGACGATGCCGGCTATGCAAAAATACGTGAAAATTCCGATGTCCTGAAATGCAGCCCAACGTATCAGAATCGGTTAATACACTCACGAAAACATCACCAAAGGTGTACAGAAGTCATAGTTTGGTCTATTAGGGCCATTATGGCAGTCAGAGGTTGAAGTGACCAAAGGCTTCAAATCGACGATGCCGGCTATGCAAAAATACGTGAAAATTCCGATGTCCTGAAATGCAGCCCAACGTATCAGAATCGGTTAATACACACACGAAAACATCACCAAAGGTGTACAGAAGTCATAGTTTGGTCTATTAGGGCCATTATGGCAGTCAGAGGTTGAAGTGACCAAAGGCTTCAAATCGACGATGCCGGCTATGCAAAAATACGTGAAAATTCCGATGTCCTGAAATGCAGCCCAACGTATCGGAATCGGTTAATACACACACGAAAACATCACCAAAGGTGTACAGAAGTCATAGTTTGGTCTATTAGGGCCATTATGGCAGTCAGAGGTTGAAGTGACCAAAGGCTTCAAATCGACGATGCCGGCTATGCAAAAATACGTGAAAATTCCGATGTCCTGAAATGCAGCCCAACGTATCAGAATCGGTTAATACACTCACGAAAACATCACCAAAGGTGTACAGAAGTCATAGTTTGGTCTATTAGGGCCATTATGGCAGTCAGAGGTTGAAGTGACCAAAGGCTTCAAATGGACGATGCCGGCTATGCAAAAATACGTGAAAATTCCGATGTCCTGAAATGCAGCCCAACGTATCGGAATCGGTTAATACACTCACGAAAACATCACCAAAGGTGTACAGAAGTCATAGTTTGGTCTATTAGGGCCATTATGGCAGTCAGAGGTTGAAGTGACCAAAGGCTTCAAATCGACGATGCCGGCTATGCAAAAATACGTGAAAATTCCGATGTCCTGAAATGCAGCCCAACGTATCAGAATCGGTTAATACACACACGAAAACATCACCAAAGGTGTACAGAAGTCATAGTTTGGTCTATTAGGGCCATTATGGCAGTCAGAGGTTGAAGTGACCAAAGGCTTCAAATCGACGATGCCGGCTATGCAAAAATACGTGAAAATTCCGATGTCCTGAAATGCAGCCCAACGTATCGGAATCGGTTAATACACACACGAAAACATCACCAAAGGTGTACAGAAGTCATAGTTTGGTCTATTAGGGCCATTATGGCAGTCAGAGGTTGAAGTGACCAAAGGCTTCAAATCGACGATGCCGGCTATGCAAAAATACGTGAAAATTCCGATGTCCTGAAATGCAGCCCAACGTATCAGAATCGGTTAATACACACACGAAAACATCACCAAAGGTGTACAGAAGTCATAGTTTGGTCTATTAGGGCCATTATGGCAGTCAGAGGTTGAAGTGACCAAAGGCTTCAAATCGACGATGCCGGCTATGCAAAAATACGTGAAAATTCCGATGTCCTAAAATGCAGCCCAACGTATCAGAATCGGTTAATACACACACGAAAACATCACCAAAGGTGTACAGAAGTCATAGTTTGGTCTATTAGGGCCATTATGGCAGTCAGAGGTTGAAGTGACCAAAGGCTTCAAATCGACGATGCCGGCTATGCAAAAATACGTGAAAATTCCGATGTCCTGAAATGCAGCCCAACGTATCGGAATCGGTTAATACACACACGAAAACATCACCAAAGGTGTACAGAAGTCATAGTTTGGTCTATTAGGGCCATTATGGCAGTCAGAGGTTGAAGTGACCAAAGGCTTCAAATCGACGATGCCGGCTATGCAAAAATACGTGAAAATTCCGATGTCCTGAAATGCAGCCCAACGTATCAGAATCGGTTAATACACTCACGAAAACATCACCAAAGGTGTACAGAAGTCATAGTTTGGTCTATTAGGGCCATTATGGCAGTCAGAGGTTGAAGTGACCAAAGGCTTCAAATCGACGATGCCGGCTATGCAAAAATACGTGAAAATTCCGATGTCCTGAAATGCAGCCCAACGTATCAGAATCGGTTAATACACACACGAAAACATCACCAAAGGTATACAGAAGTCATAGTTTGGTCTATTAGGGCCATTATGGCAGTCAGAGGTTGAAGTGACCAAAGGCTTCAAATCGACGATGCCGGCTATGCAAAAATACGTGAAAATTCCGATGTCCTAAAATGCAGCCCAACGTATCAGAATCGGTTAATACACTCACGAAAACATCACCAAAGGTGTACAGAAGTCATAGTTTGGTCTATTAGGGCCATTATGGCAGTCAGAGGTTGAAGTGACCAAAGGCTTCAAATCGACGATGCCGGCTATGCAAAAATACGTGAAAATTCCGATGTCCTGAAATGCAGCCCAACGTATCAGAATCGGTTAATACACACACGAAAACATCACCAAAGGTGTACAGAAGTCATAGTTTGGTCTATTAGGGCCATTATGGCAGTCAGAGGTTGAAGTGACCAAAGGCTTCAAATCGACGATGCCGGCTATGCAAAAATACGTGAAAATTCCGATGTCCTGAAATGCAGCCCAACGTATCAGAATCGGTTAATACACTCACGAAAACATCACCAAAGGTGTACAGAAGTCATAGTTTGGTCTATTAGGGCCATTATGGCAGTCAGAGGTTGAAGTGACCAAAGGCTTCAAATCGACGATGCCGGCTATGCAAAAATACGTGAAAATTCCGATGTCCTGAAATGCAGCCCAACGTATCAGAATCGGTTAATACACACACGAAAACATCACCAAAGTTGTACAGAAGTCATAGTTTGGTCTATTAGGGCCATTATGGCAGTCAGAGGTTGAAGTGACCAAAGGCTTCAAATCGACGAATACGTGAAAATTCCGATGTCCTAAAATGCAGCCCAACGTATCAGAATCGGTTAATACACACACGAAAACATCACCAAAGGTGTACAGAAGTCATAGTTTGGTCTATTAGGGCCATTATGGCAGTCAGAGGTTGAAGTGACCAAAGGCTTCAAATCGACGATGCCGGCTATGCAAAAATACGTGAAAATTCCGATGTCCTGAAATGCAGCCCAACGTATCAGAATCGGTTAATACACACACGAAAACATCACCAAAGGTGTACAGAAGTCATAGTTTGGTCTATTAGGGCCATTATGGCAGTCAGAGGTTGAAGTGACCAAAGGCTTCAAATCGACGATGCCGGCTATGCAAAAATACGTGAAAATTCCGATGTCCTGAAATGCAGCCCAACGTATCAGAATCGGTTAATACACTCACGAAAACATCACCAAAGGTGTACAGAAGTCATAGTTTGGTCTATTAGGGCCATTATGGCAGTCAGAGGTTGAAGTGACCAAAGGCTTCAAATCGACGATGCCGGCTATGCAAAAATACGTGAAAATTCCGATGTCCTAAAATGCAGCCCAACGTATCAGAATCGGTTAATACACACACGAAAACATCACCAAAGGTGTACAGAAGTCATAGTTTGGTCTATTAGGGCCATTATGGCAGTCAGAGGTTGAAGTGACCAAAGGCTTCAAATCGACGATGCCGGCTATGCAAAAATACGTGAAAATTCCGATGTCCTGAAATGCAGCCCAACGTATCGGAATCGGTTAATACACACACGAAAACATCACCAAAGGTGTACAGAAGTCATAGTTTGGTCTATTAGGGCCATTATGGCAGTCAGAGGTTGAAGTGACCAAAGGCTTCAAATCGACGATGCCGGCTATGCAAAAATACGTGAAAATTCCGATGTCCTGAAATGCAGCCCAACGTATCGGAATCGGTTAATACACACACGAAAACATCACCAAAGGTGTACAGAAGTCATAGTTTGGTCTATTAGGGCCATTATGGCAGTCAGAGGTTGAAGTGACCAAAGGCTTCAAATCGACGATGCCGGCTATGCAAAAATACGTGAAAATTCCGATGTCCTGAAATGCAGCCCAACGTATCGGAATCGGTTAATACACACACGAAAACATCACCAAAGGTGTACAGAAGTCATAGTTTGGTCTATTAGGGCCATTATGGCAGTCAGAGGTTGAAGTGACCAAAGGCTTCAAATCGACGATGCCGGCTATGCAAAAATACGTGAAAATTCCGATGTCCTGAAATGCAGCCCAACGTATCAGAATCGGTTAATACACTCACGAAAACATCACCAAAGGTGTACAGAAGTCATAGTTTGGTCTATTAGGGCCATTATGGCAGTCAGAGGTTGAAGTGACCAAAGGCTTCAAATCGACGATGCCGGCTATGCAAAAATACGTGAAAATTCCGATGTCCTGAAATGCAGCCCAACGTATCAGAATCGGTTAATACACACACGAAAACATCACCAAAGGTATACAGAAGTCATAGTTTGGTCTATTAGGGCCATTATGGCAGTCAGAGGTTGAAGTGACCAAAGGCTTCAAATCGACGATGCCGGCTATGCAAAAATACGTGAAAATTCCGATGTCCTAAAATGCAGCCCAACGTATCAGAATCGGTTAATACACTCACGAAAACATCACCAAAGGTGTACAGAAGTCATAGTTTGGTCTATTAGGGCCATTATGGCAGTCAGAGGTTGAAGTGACCAAAGGCTTCAAATCGACGATGCCGGCTATGCAAAAATACGTGAAAATTCCGATGTCCTGAAATGCAGCCCAACGTATCAGAATCGGTTAATACACACACGAAAACATCACCAAAGTTGTACAGAAGTCATAGTTTGGTCTATTAGGGCCATTATGGCAGTCAGAGGTTGAAGTGACCAAAGGCTTCAAATCGACGATGCCGGCTATGCAAAAATACGTGAAAATTCCGATGTCCTAAAATGCAGCCCAACGTATCAGAATCGGTTAATACACACACGAAAACATCACCAAAGGTGTACAGAAGTCATAGTTTGGTCTATTAGGGCCATTATGGCAGTCAGAGGTTGAAGTGACCAAAGGCTTCAAATCGACGATGCCGGCTATGCAAAAATACGTGAAAATTCCGATGTCCTGAAATGCAGCCCAACGTATCAGAATCGGTTAATACACACACGAAAACATCACCAAAGGTGTACAGAAGTCATAGTTTGGTCTATTAGGGCCATTATGGCAGTCAGAGGTTGAAGTGACCAAAGGCTTCAAATCGACGATGCCGGCTATGCAAAAATACGTGAAAATTCCGATGTCCTGAAATGCAGCCCAACGTATCAGAATCGGTTAATACACTCACGAAAACATCACCAAAGGTGTACAGAAGTCATAGTTTGGTCTATTAGGGCCATTATGGCAGTCAGAGGTTGAAGTGACCAAAGGCTTCAAATCGACGATGCCGGCTATGCAAAAATACGTGAAAATTCCGATGTCCTGAAATGCAGCCCAACGTATCAGAATCGGTTAATACACACACGAAAACATCACCAAAGTTGTACAGAAGTCATAGTTTGGTCTATTAGGGCCATTATGGCAGTCAGAGGTTGAAGTGACCAAAGGCTTCAAATCGACGATGCCGGCTATGCAAAAATACGTGAAAATTCCGATGTCCTAAAATGCAGCCCAACGTATCAGAATCGGTTAATACACACACGAAAACATCACCAAAGGTGTACAGAAGTCATAGTTTGGTCTATTAGGGCCATTATGGCAGTCAGAGGTTGAAGTGACCAAAGGCTTCAAATCGACGATGCCGGCTATGCAAAAATACGTGAAAATTCCGATGTCCTGAAATGCAGCCCAACGTATCAGAATCGGTTAATACACACACGAAAACATCACCAAAGGTGTACAGAAGTCATAGTTTGGTCTATTAGGGCCATTATGGCAGTCAGAGGTTGAAGTGACCAAAGGCTTCAAATCGACGATGCCGGCTATGCAAAAATACGTGAAAATTCCGATGTCCTGAAATGCAGCCCAACGTATCAGAATCGGTTAATACACTCACGAAAACATCACCAAAGGTGTACAGAAGTCATAGTTTGGTCTATTAGGGCCATTATGGCAGTCAGAGGTTGAAGTGACCAAAGGCTTCAAATCGACGATGCCGGCTATGCAAAAATACGTGAAAATTCCGATGTCCTAAAATGCAGCCCAACGTATCAGAATCGGTTAATACACACACGAAAACATCACCAAAGGTGTACAGAAGTCATAGTTTGGTCTATTAGGGCCATTATGGCAGTCAGAGGTTGAAGTGACCAAAGGCTTCAAATCGACGATGCCGGCTATGCAAAAATACGTGAAAATTCCGATGTCCTGAAATGCAGCCCAACGTATCGGAATCGGTTAATACACACACGAAAACATCACCAAAGGTGTACAGAAGTCATAGTTTGGTCTATTAGGGCCATTATGGCAGTCAGAGGTTGAAGTGACCAAAGGCTTCAAATCGACGATGCCGGCTATGCAAAAATACGTGAAAATTCCGATGTCCTGAAATGCAGCCCAACGTATCGGAATCGGTTAATACACACACGAAAACATCACCAAAGGTGTACAGAAGTCATAGTTTGGTCTATTAGGGCCATTATGGCAGTCAGAGGTTGAAGTGACCAAAGGCTTCAAATCGACGATGCCGGCTATGCAAAAATACGTGAAAATTCCGATGTCCTGAAATGCAGCCCAACGTATCGGAATCGGTTAATACACACACGAAAACATCACCAAAGGTGTACAGAAGTCATAGTTTGGTCTATTAGGGCCATTATGGCAGTCAGAGGTTGAAGTGACCAAAGGCTTCAAATCGACGATGCCGGCTATGCAAAAATACGTGAAAATTCCGATGTCCTGAAATGCAGCCCAACGTATCAGAATCGGTTAATACACACACGAAAACATCACCAAAGGTGTACAGAAGTCATAGTTTGGTCTATTAGGGCCATTATGGCAGTCAGAGGTTGAAGTGACCAAAGGCTTCAAATCGACGATACCGGCTATGCAAAAATACGTGAAAATTCCGATGTCCTGAAATGCAGCCCAACGTATCGGAATCGGTTAATACACACACGAAAACATCACCAAAGGTGTACAGAAGTCATAGTTTGGTCTATTAGGGCCATTATGGCAGTCAGAGGTTGAAGTGACCAAAGGCTTCAAATCGACGATGCCGGCTATGCAAAAATACGTGAAAATTCCGATGTCCTGAAATGCAGCCCAACGTATCAGAATCGGTTAATACACTCACGAAAACATCACCAAAGGTGTACAGAAGTCATAGTTTGGTCTATTAGGGCCATTATGGCAGTCAGAGGTTGAAGTGACCAAAGGCTTCAAATCGACGATGCCGGCTATGCAAAAATACGTGAAAATTCCGATGTCCTGAAATGCAGCCCAACGTATCGGAATCGGTTAATACACACACGAAAACATCACCAAAGGTGTACAGAAGTCATAGTTTGGTCTATTAGGGCCATTATGGCAGTCAGAGATTGAAGTGACCAAAGGCTTCAAATCGACGATGCCGGCTATGCAAAAATACGTGAAAATTCCGATGTCCTGAAATGCAGCCCAACGTATCAGAATCGGTTAATACACTCACGAAAACATCACCAAAGGTGTACAGAAGTCATAGTTTGGTCTATTAGGGCCATTATGGCAGTCAGAGGTTGAAGTGACCAAAGGCTTCAAATCGACGATGCCGGCTATGCAAAAATACGTGAAAATTCCGATGTCCTAAAATGCAGCCCAACGTATCAGAATCGGTTAATACACACACGAAAACATCACCAAAGGTGTACAGAAGTCATAGTTTGGTCTATTAGGGCCATTATGGCAGTCAGAGGTTGAAGTGACCAAAGGCTTCAAATCGACGATGCCGGCTATGCAAAAATACGTGAAAATTCCGATGTCCTGAAATGCAGCCCAACGTATCGGAATCGGTTAATACACACACGAAAACATCACCAAAGGTGTACAGAAGTCATAGTTTGGTCTATTAGGGCCATTATGGCAGTCAGAGGTTGAAGTGACCAAAGGCTTCAAATCGACGATGCCGGCTATGCAAAAATACGTGAAAATTCCGATGTCCTGAAATGCAGCCCAACGTATCAGAATCGGTTAATACACACACGAAAACATCACCAAAGTTGTACAGAAGTCATAGTTTGGTCTATTAGGGCCATTATGGCAGTCAGAGGTTGAAGTGACCAAAGGCTTCAAATCGACGATGCCGGCTATGCAAAAATACGTGAAAATTTCGATGTCCTAAAATGCAGCCCAACGTATCAGAATCGGTTAATACACACACGAAAACATCACCAAAGGTGTACAGAAGTCATAGTTTGGTCTATTAGGGCCATTATGGCAGTCAGAGGTTGAAGTGACCAAAGGCTTCAAATCGACGATGCCGGCTATGCAAAAATACGTGAAAATTCCGATGTCCTGAAATGCAGCCCAACGTATCAGAATCGGTTAATACACACACGAAAACATCACCAAAGGTGTACAGAAGTCATAGTTTGGTCTATTAGGGCCATTATGGCAGTCAGAGGTTGAAGTGACCAAAGGCTTCAAATCGACGATGCCGGCTATGCAAAAATACGTGAAAATTCCGATGTCCTAAAATGCAGCCCAACGTATCAGAATCAGTTAATACACACACGAAAACATCACCAAAGGTGTACAGAAGTCATAGTTTGGTCTATTAGGGCCATTATGGCAGTCAGAGGTTGAAGTGACCAAAGGCTTCAAATCGACGATGCCGGCTATGCAAAAATACGTGAAAATTCCGATGTCCTGAAATGCAGCCCAACGTATCGGAATCGGTTAATACACACACGAAAACATCACCAAAGGTGTACAGAAGTCATAGTTTGGTCTATTAGGGCCATTATGGCAGTCAGAGGTTGAAGTGACCAAAGGCTTCAAATCGACGATGCCGGCTATGCAAAAATACGTGAAAATTCTGATGTCCTGAAATGCAGCCCAACGTATCAGAATCGGTTAATACACTCACGAAAACATCACCAAAGGTGTACAGAAGTCATAGTTTGGTCTATTAGGGCCATTATGGCAGTCAGAGGTTGAAGTGACCAAAGGCTTCAAATCGACGATGCCGGCTATGCAAAAATACGTGAAAATTCCGATGTCCTAAAATGCAGCCCAACGTATCAGAATCGGTTAATACACACACGAAAACATCACCAAAGGTGTACAGAAGTCATAGTTTGGTCTATTAGGGCCATTATGGCAGTCAGAGGTTGAAGTGACCAAAGGCTTCAAATCGAAAACATCACCAAAGGTGTACAGAAGTCATAGTTTGGTCTATTAGGGCCATTATGGCAGTCAGAGGTTGAAGTGACCAAATGCTTCAAATCGACGATGCCGGCTATGCAAAAATACGTGAAAATTCCGATGTCCTGAAATGCAGCCCAACGTATCGGAATCGGTTAATACACACACGAAAACATCACCAAAGGTGTACAGAAGTCATAGTTTGGTCTATTAGGGCCATTATGGCAGTCAGAGGTTGAAGTGACCAAAGGCTTCAAATCGACGATGCCGGCTATGCAAAAATACGTGAAAATTCCGATGTCCTGAAATGCAGCCCAACGTATCGGAATCGGTTAATACACACACGAAAACATCACCAAAGGTGTACAGAAGTCATAGTTTGGTCTATTAGGGCCATTATGGCAGTCAGAGGTTGAAGTGACCAAAGGCTTCAAATCGACGATGCCGGCTATGCAAAAATACGTGAAAATTCCGATGTCCTAAAATCCAGCCCAACGTATCAGAATCAGTTAATACACACACGAAAACATCACCAAAGGTGTACAGAAGTCATAGTTTGGTCTATTAGGGCCATTATGGCAGTCAGAGGTTGAAGTGACCAAAGGCTTCAAATCGACGATGCCGGCTATGCAAAAATACGTGAAAATTCCGATGTCCTGAAATGCAGCCCAACGTATCAGAATCGGTTAATACACTCACGAAAACATCACCAAAGGTGTACAGAAGTCATAGTTTGGTCTATTAGGGCCATTATGGCAGTCAGAGGTTGAAGTGACCAAAGGCTTCAAATCGAAAACATCACCAAAGGTGTACAGAAGTCATAGTTTGGTCTATTAGGGCCATTATGGCAGTCAGAGGTTGAAGTGACCAAAGGCTTCAAATCGACGATGCCGGCTATGCAAAAATACGTGAAAATTCCGATGTCCTGAAATGCAGCCCAACGTATCGGAATCGGTTAATACACACACGAAAACATCACCAAAGGTGTACAGAAGTCATAGTTTGGTCTATTAGGGCCATTATGGCAGTCAGAGGTTGAAGTGACCAAAGGCTTCAAATCGACGATGCCGGCTATGCAAAAATACGTGAAAATTCCGATGTCCTGAAATGCAGCCCAACGTATCGGAATCGGTTAATACACACACGAAAACATCACCAAAGGTGTACAGAAGTCATAGTTTGGTCTATTAGGGCCATTATGGCAGTCAGAGGTTGAAGTGACCAAAGGCTTCAAATCGACGATGCCGGCTATGCAAAAATACGTGAAAATTCCGATGTCCTGAAATGCAGCCCAACGTATCGGAATCGGTTAATACACACACGAAAACATCACCAAAGGTGTACAGAAGTCATAGTTTGGTCTATTAGGGCCATTATGGCAGTCAGAGGTTGAAGTGACCAAAGGCTTCAAATCGACGATGCCGGCTATGCAAAAATACGTGAAAATTCCGATGTCCTGAAATGCAGCCCAACGTATCAGAATCGGTTAATACACACACGAAAACATCACCAAAGGTGTACAGAAGTCATAGTTTGGTCTATTAGGGCCATTATGGCAGTCAGAGGTTGAAGTGACCAAAGGCTTCAAATCGACGATGCCGGCTATGCAAAAATACGTGAAAATTCCGATGTCCTGAAATGCAGCCCAACGTATCAGAATCGGTTAATACACTCACGAAAACATCACCAAAGGTGTACAGAAGTCATAGTTTGGTCTATTAGGGCCATTGTCTATTAGGCCGATGTCCTGAAATGCAGCCCAACGTATCGGAATCGGTTAATACACACACGAAAACATCACCAAAGGTGTACAGAAGTCATAGTTTGGTCTATTAGGGCCATTATGGCAGTCAGAGGTTGAAGTGACCAAAGGCTTCAAATCGAAAACATCACCAAAGGTGTACAGAAGTCATAGTTTGGTCTATTAGGGCCATTATGGCAGTCAGAGGTTGAAGTGACCAAAGGCTTCAAATCGACGATGCCGGCTATGCAAAAATACGTGAAAATTCCGATGTCCTGAAATGCAGCCCAACGTATCGGAATCGGTTAATACACACACGAAAACATCACCAAAGGTGTACAGAAGTCATAGTTTGGTCTATTAGGGCCATTATGGCAGTCAGAGGTTGAAGTGACCAAAGGCTTCAAATCGACGATGCCGGCTATGCAAAAATACGTGAAAATTCCGATGTCCTGAAATGCAGCCCAACGTATCAGAATCGGTTAATACACACACGAAAACATCACCAAAGGTGTACAGAAGTCATAGTTTGGTCTATTAGGGCCATTATGGCAGTCAGAGGTTGAAGTGACCAAAGGCTTCAAATCGACGATGCCGGCTATGCAAAAATACGTGAAAATTCCGATGTCCTAAAATGCAGCCCAACGTATCAGAATCAGTTAATACACACACGAAAACATCACCAAAGGTGTACAGAAGTCATAGTTTGGTCTATTAGGGCCATTATGGCAGTCAGAGGTTGAAGTGACCAAAGGCTTCAAATCGACGATGCCGGCTATGCAAAAATACGTGAAAATTCCGATGTCCTGAAATGCAGCCCAACGTATCAGAATCGGTTAATACACACACGAAAACATCACCAAAGGTGTACAGAAGTCATAGTTTGGTCTATTAGGGCCATTATGGCAGTCAGAGGTTGAAGTGACCAAAGGCTTCAAATCGACGATGCCGGCTATGCAAAAATACGTGAAAATTCCGATGTCCTGAAATGCAGCCCAACGTATCGGAATCGGTTAATACACACACGAAAACATCACCAAAGGTGTACAGAAGTCATAGTTTGGTCTATTAGGGCCATTATGGCAGTCAGAGGTTGAAGTGACCAAAGGCTTCAAATCGACGATGCCGGCTATGCAAAAATACGTGAAAATTCCGATGTCCTGAAATGCAGCCCAACGTATCAGAATCGGTTAATACACTCACGAAAACATCACCAAAGGTGTACAGAAGTCATAGTTTGGTCTATTAGGGCCATTATGGCAGTCAGAGGTTGAAGTGACCAAAGGCTTCAAATCGAAAACATCACCAAAGGTGTACAGAAGTCATAGTTTGGTCTATTAGGGCCATTATGGCAGTCAGAGGTTGAAGTGACCAAAGGCTTCAAATCGACGATGCCGGCTATGCAAAAATACGTGAAAATTCCGATGTCCTGAAATGCAGCCCAACGTATCGGAATCGGTTAATACACACACGAAAACATCACCAAAGGTGTACAGAAGTCATAGTTTGGTCTATTAGGGCCATTATGGCAGTCAGAGGTTGAAGTGACCAAAGGCTTCAAATCGACGATGCCGGCTATGCAAAAATACGTGAAAATTCCGATGTCCTGAAATGCAGCCCAACGTATCAGAATCGGTTAATACACACACGAAAACATCACCAAAGGTGTACAGAAGTCATAGTTTGGTCTATTAGGGCCATTATGGCAGTCAGAGGTTGAAGTGACCAAAGGCTTCAAATCGACGATGCCGGCTATGCAAAAATACGTGAAAATTCCGATGTCCTGAAATGCAGCCCAACGTATCAGAATCGGTTAATACACTCACGAAAACATCACCAAAGGTGTACAGAAGTCATAGTTTGGTCTATTAGGGCCATTATGGCAGTCAGAGGTTGAAGTGACCAAAGGCTTCAAATCGAAAACATCACCAAAGGTGTACAGAAGTCATAGTTTGGTCTATTAGGGCCATTATGGCAGTCAGAGGTTGAAGTGACCAAATGCTTCAAATCGACGATGCCGGCTATGCAAAAATACGTGAAAATTCCGATGTCCTGAAATGCAGCCCAACGTATCGGAATCGGTTAATACACACACGAAAACATCACCAAAGGTGTACAGAAGTCATAGTTTGGTCTATTAGGGCCATTATGGCAGTCAGAGGTTGAAGTGACCAAAGGCTTCAAATCGACGATGCCGGCTATGCAAAAATACGTGAAAATTCCGATGTCCTGAAATGCAGCCCAACGTATCGGAATCGGTTAATACACACACGAAAACATCACCAAAGGTGTACAGAAGTCATAGTTTGGTCTATTAGGGCCATTATGGCAGTCAGAGGTTGAAGTGACCAAAGGCTTCAAATCGACGATGCCGGCTATGCAAAAATACGTGAAAATTCCGATGTCCTGAAATGCAGCCCAACGTATCAGAATCGGTTAATACACTCACGAAAACATCACCAAAGGTGTACAGAAGTCATAGTTTGGTCTATTAGGGCCATTATGGCAGTCAGAGGTTGAAGTGACCAAAGGCTTCAAATCGACGATGCCGGCTATGCAAAAATACGTGAAAATTCCGATGTCCTGAAATGCAGCCCAACGTATCGGAATCGGTTAATACACACACGAAAACATCACCAAAGGTGTACAGAAGTCATAGTTTGGTCTATTAGGGCCATTATGGCAGTCAGAGGTTGAAGTGACCAAATGCTTCAAATCGACGATGCCGGCTATGCAAAAATACGTGAAAATTCCGATGTCCTGAAATGCAGCCCAACGTATCGGAATCGGTTAATACACACACGAAAACATCACCAAAGGTGTACAGAAGTCATAGTTTGGTCTATTAGGGCCATTATGGCAGTCAGAGGTTGAAGTGACCAAAGGCTTCAAATCGACGATGCCGGCTATGCAAAAATACGTGAAAATTCCGATGTCCTGAAATGCAGCCCAACGTATCAGAATCGGTTAATACACACACGAAAACATCACCAAAGGTGTACAGAAGTCATAGTTTGGTCTATTAGGGCCATTATGGCAGTCAGAGGTTGAAGTGACCAAAGGCTTCAAATCGACGATGCCGGCTATGCAAAAATACGTGAAAATTCCGATGTCCTAAAATGCAGCCCAACGTATCAGAATCAGTTAATACACACACGAAAACATCACCAAAGGTGTACAGAAGTCATAGTTTGGTCTATTAGGGCCATTATGGCAGTCAGAGGTTGAAGTGACCAAAGGCTTCAAATCGACGATGCCGGCTATGCAAAAATACGTGAAAATTCCGATGTCCTGAAATGCAGCCCAACGTATCGGAATCGGTTAATACACACACGAAAACATCACCAAAGGTGTACAGAAGTCATAGTTTGGTCTATTAGGGCCATTATGGCAGTCAGAGGTTGAAGTGACCAAAGGCTTCAAATCGACGATGCCGGCTATGCAAAAATACGTGAAAATTCCGATGTCCTGAAATGCAGCCCAACGTATCAGAATCGGTTAATACACACACGAAAACATCACCAAAGGTGTACAGAAGTCATAGTTTGGTCTATTAGGGCCATTATGGCAGTCAGAGGTTGAAGTGACCAAAGGCTTCAAATCGACGATGCCGGCTATGCAAAAATACGTGAAAATTCCGATGTCCTGAAATGCAGCCCAACGTATCGGAATCGGTTAATACACACACGAAAACATCACCAAAGGTGTACAGAAGTCATAGTTTGGTCTATTAGGGCCATTATGGCAGTCAGAGGTTGAAGTGACCAAAGGCTTCAAATCGACGATGCCGGCTATGCAAAAATACGTGAAAATTCCGATGTCCTGAAATGCAGCCCAACGTATCAGAATCGGTTAATACACTCACGAAAACATCACCAAAGGTGTACAGAAGTCATAGTTTGGTCTATTAGGGCCATTATGGCAGTCAGAGGTTGAAGTGACCAAAGGCTTCAAATCGAAAACATCACCAAAGGTGTACAGAAGTCATAGTTTGGTCTATTAGGGCCATTATGGCAGTCAGAGGTTGAAGTGACCAAAGGCTTCAAATCGACGATGCCGGCTATGCAAAAATACGTGAAAATTCCGATGTCCTGAAATGCAGCCCAACGTATCGGAATCGGTTAATACACACACGAAAACATCACCAAAGGTGTACAGAAGTCATAGTTTGGTCTATTAGGGCCATTATGGCAGTCAGAGGTTGAAGTGACCAAAGGCTTCAAATCGACGATGCCGGCTATGCAAAAATACGTGAAAATTCCGATGTCCTGAAATGCAGCCCAACGTATCAGAATCGGTTAATACACACACGAAAACATCACCAAAGGTGTACAGAAGTCATAGTTTGGTCTATTAGGGCCATTATGGCAGTCAGAGGTTGAAGTGACCAAAGGCTTCAAATCGACGATGCCGGCTATGCAAAAATACGTGAAAATTCCGATGTCCTGAAATGCAGCCCAACGTATCAGAATCGGTTAATACACTCACGAAAACATCACCAAAGGTGTACAGAAGTCATAGTTTGGTCTATTAGGGCCATTATGGCAGTCAGAGGTTGAAGTGACCAAAGGCTTCAAATCGACGATGCCGGCTATGCAAAAATACGTGAAAATTCCGATGTCCTAAAATGCAGCCCAACGTATCAGAATCAGTTAATACACACACGAAAACATCACCAAAGGTGTACAGAAGTCATAGTTTGGTCTATTAGGGCCATTATGGCAGTCAGAGGTTGAAGTGACCAAAGGCTTCAAATCGACGATGCCGGCTATGCAAAAATACGTGAAAATTCCGATGTCCTGAAATGCAGCCCAACGTATCGGAATCGGTTAATACACACACGAAAACATCACCAAAGGTGTACAGAAGTCATAGTTTGGTCTATTAGGGCCATTATGGCAGTCAGAGGTTGAAGTGACCAAAGGCTTCAAATCGACGATGCCGGCTATGCAAAAATACGTGAAAATTCCGATGTCCTGAAATGCAGCCCAACGTATCAGAATCGGTTAATACACTCACGAAAACATCACCAAAGGTGTACAGAAGTCATAGTTTGGTCTATTAGGGCCATTATGGCAGTCAGAGGTTGAAGTGACCAAAGGCTTCAAATCGACGATGCCGGCTATGCAAAAATACGTGAAAATTCCGATGTCCTGAAATGCAGCCCAACGTATCAGAATCGGTTAATACACACACGAAAACATCACCAAAGGTGTACAGAAGTCATAGTTTGGTCTATTAGGGCCATTATGGCAGTCAGAGGTTGAAGTGACCAAAGGCTTCAAATCGACGATGCCGGCTATGCAAAAATACGTGAAAATTCCGATGTCCTGAAATGCAGCCCAACGTATCGGAATCGGTTAATACACACACGAAAACATCACCAAAGGTGTACAGAAGTCATAGTTTGGTCTATTAGGGCCATTATGGCAGTCAGAGGTTGAAGTGACCAAAGGCTTCAAATCGACGATGCCGGCTATGCAAAAATACGTGAAAATTCCGATGTCCTGAAATGCAGCCCAACGTATCAGAATCGGTTAATACACTCACGAAAACATCACCAAAGGTGTACAGAAGTCATAGTTTGGTCTATTAGGGCCATTATGGCAGTCAGAGGTTGAAGTGACCAAAGGCTTCAAATCGACGATGCCGGCTATGCAAAAATACGTGAAAATTCCGATGTCCTGAAATGCAGCCCAACGTATCGGAATCGGTTAATACACACACGAAAACATCACCAAAGGTGTACAGAAGTCATAGTTTGGTCTATTAGGGCCATTATGGCAGTCAGAGGTTGAAGTGACCAAAGCTTCAAATCGACGATGCCGGCTATGCAAAAATACGTGAAAATTCCGATGTCCTGAAATGCAGCCCAACGTATCGGAATCGGTTAATACACACACGAAAACATCACCAAAGGTGTACAGAAGTCATAGTTTGGTCTATTAGGGCCATTATGGCAGTCAGAGGTTGAAGTGACCAAAGGCTTCAAATCGACGATGCCGGCTATGCAAAAATACGTGAAAATTCCGATGTCCTGAAATGCAGCCCAACGTATCGGAATCGGTTAATACACACACGAAAACATCACCAAAGGTGTACAGAAGTCATAGTTTGGTCTATTAGGGCCATTATGGCAGTCAGAGGTTGAAGTGACCAAAGGCTTCAAATCGACGATGCCGGCTATGCAAAAATACGTGAAAATTCCGATGTCCTGAAATGCAGCCCAACGTATCAGAATCGGTTAATACACACACGAAAACATCACCAAAGGTGTACAGAAGTCATAGTTTGGTCTATTAGGGCCATTGTCTATTAGGCCGATGTCCTGAAATGCAGCCCAACGTATCGGAATCGGTTAATACACACACGAAAACATCACCAAAGGTGTACAGAAGTCATAGTTTGGTCTATTAGGGCCATTATGGCAGTCAGAGGTTGAAGTGACCAAAGGCTTCAAATCGAAAACATCACCAAAGGTGTACAGAAGTCATAGTTTGGTCTATTAGGGCCATTATGGCAGTCAGAGGTTGAAGTGACCAAATGCTTCAAATCGACGATGCCGGCTATGCAAAAATACGTGAAAATTCCGATGTCCTGAAATGCAGCCCAACGTATCGGAATCGGTTAATACACACACGAAAACATCACCAAAGGTGTACAGAAGTCATAGTTTGGTCTATTAGGGCCATTATGGCAGTCAGAGGTTGAAGTGACCAAAGGCTTCAAATCGACGATGCCGGCTATGCAAAAATACGTGAAAATTCCTATGTCCTGAAATGCAGCCCAACGTATCAGAATCGGTTAATACACTCACGAAAACATCACCAAAGGTGTACAGAAGTCATAGTTTGGTCTATTAGGGCCATTATGGCAGTCAGAGGTTGAAGTGACCAAAGGCTTCAAATCGACGATGCCGGCTATGCAAAAATACGTGAAAATTCCGATGTCCTAAAATGCAGCCCAACGTATCAGAATCGGTTAATACACACACGAAAACATCACCAAAGGTGTACAGAAGTCATAGTTTGGTCTATTAGGGCCATTATGGCAGTCAGAGGTTGAAGTGACCAAAGCTTCAAATCGACGATGCCGGCTATGCAAAAATACGTGAAAATTCCGATGTCCTGAAATGCAGCCCAACGTATCAGAATCGGTTAATACACACACGAAAACATCACCAAAGGTGTACAGAAGTCATAGTTTGGTTTATTAGGGCCATTGTGGCAGTCAGAGGTTGAAGTGACCAAAGGCTTCAAATCGACGATGCCGGCTATGCAAAAATACGTGAAAATTCCGATGTCCTAAAATGCAGCCCAACGTATCGGAATCGGTTAATACGCACACGAAAACATCACCAAAGGTGTACAGAAGTCATAGTTTGGTCTATTAGGGCCATTATGGCAGTCAGAGGTTGAAGTGACCAAAGGCTTCAAATCGACGATGCCGGCTATGCAAAAATACGTGAAAATTCCGATGTCCTGAAATGCAGCCCAACGTATCGGAATCGGTTAATACACACACGAAAACATCACCAAAGGTGTACAGAAGTCATAGTTTGGTCTATTAGTCAGAGGTTGAAGTGACCAAAGGCTTCAAATCGACGATGCCGGCTATGCAAAAATACGTGAAAATTCCGATGTCCTGAAATGCAGCCCAACGTATCAGAATCGGTTAATACACACACGAAAACATCACCAAAGGTGTACAGAAGTCATAGTTTGGTCTATTAGGGCCATTATGGCAGTCAGAGGTTGAAGTGACCAAAGGCTTCAAATCGACGATGCCGGCTATGCAAAAATACGTGAAAATTCCGATGTCCTGAAATGCAGCCCAACGTATCGGAATCGGTTAATACACACACGAAAACATCACCAAAGGTGTACAGAAGTCATAGTTTGGTCTATTAGGGCCATTATGGCAGTCAGAGGTTGAAGTGACCAAAGGCTTCAAATCGACGATGCCGGCTATGCAAAAATACGTGAAAATTCCGATGTCCTGAAATGCAGCCCAACGTATCAGAATCGGTTAATACACTCACGAAAACATCACCAAAGGTGTACAGAAGTCATAGTTTGGTCTATTAGGGCCATTATGGCAGTCAGAGGTTGAAGTGACCAAAGGCTTCAAATCGAAAACATCACCAAAGGTGTACAGAAGTCATAGTTTGGTCTATTAGGGCCATTGTCTATTAGGCCGATGTCCTGAAATGCAGCCCAACGTATCGGAATCGGTTAATACACACACGAAAACATCACCAAAGGTGTACAGAAGTCATAGTTTGGTCTATTAGGGCCATTATGGCAGTCAGAGGTTGAAGTGACCAAAGGCTTCAAATCGAAAACATCACCAAAGGTGTACAGAAGTCATAGTTTGGTCTATTAGGGCCATTATGGCAGTCAGAGGTTGAAGTGACCAAAGGCTTCAAATCGACGATGCCGGCTATGCAAAAATACGTGAAAATTCCGATGTCCTGAAATGCAGCCCAACGTATCGGAATCGGTTAATACACACACGAAAACATCACCAAAGGTGTACAGAAGTCATAGTTTGGTCTATTAGGGCCATTATGGCAGTCAGAGGTTGAAGTGACCAAAGGCTTCAAATCGACGATGCCGGCTATGCAAAAATACGTGAAAATTCCTATGTCCTGAAATGCAGCCCAACGTATCAGAATCGGTTAATACACTCACGAAAACATCACCAAAGGTGTACAGAAGTCATAGTGTGGTCTATTAGGGCCATTATGGCAGTCAGAGGTTGAAGTGACCAAAGGCTTCAAATCGACGATGCCGGCTATGCAAAAATACGTGAAAATTCCGATGTCCTAAAATGCAGCCCAACGTATCAGAATCGGTTAATACACACACGAAAACATCACCAAAGGTGTACAGAAGTCATAGTTTGGTCTATTAGGGCCATTATGGCAGTCAGAGGTTGAAGTGACCAAAGCTTCAAATCGACGATGCCGGCTATGCAAAAATACGTGAAAATTCCGATGTCCTGAAATGCAGCCCAACGTATCGGAATCGGTTAATACACACACGAAAACATCACCAAAGGTGTACAGAAGTCATAGTTTGGTCTATTAGGGCCATTATGGCAGTCAGAGGTTGAAGTGACCAAAGGCTTCAAATCGACGATGCCGGCTATGCAAAAATACGTGAAAATTCCGATGTCCTGAAATGCAGCCCAACGTATCAGAATCGGTTAATACACTCACGAAAACATCACCAAAGGTGTACAGAAGTCATAGTTTGGTCTATTAGGGCCATTATGGCAGTCAGAGGTTGAAGTGACCAAAGGCTTCAAATCGACGATGCCGGCTATGCAAAAATACGTGAAAATTCCGATGTCCTAAAATGCAGCCCAACGTATCAGAATCGGTTAATACACACACGAAAACATCACCAAAGGTGTACAGAAGTCATAGTTTGGTCTATTAGGGCCATTATGGCAGTCAGAGGTTGAAGTGACCAAAGGCTTCAAATCGACGATGCCGGCTATGCAAAAATACGTGAAAATTCCGATGTCCTGAAATGCAGCCCAACGTATCGGAATTGGTTAATACACACACGAAAACATCACCAAAGGTGTACAGAAGTCATAGTTTGGTCTATTAGGGCCATTATGGCAGTCAGAGGTTGAAGTGACCAAAGGCTTCAAATCGACGATGCCGGCTATGCAAAAATACGTGAAAATTCCGATGTCCTAAAATGCAGCCCAACGTATCAGAATCGGTTAATACACACACGAAAACATCACCAAAGGTGTACAGAAGTCATAGTTTGGTCTATTAGGGCCATTATGGCAGTCAGAGGTTGAAGTGACCAAAGCTTCAAATCGACGATGCCGGCTATGCAAAAATACGTGAAAATTCCGATGTCCTGAAATGCAGCCCAACGTATCAGAATCGGTTAATACACACACGAAAACATCACCAAAGGTGTACAGAAGTCATAGTTTGGTTTATTAGGGCCATTGTGGCAGTCAGAGGTTGAAGTGACCAAAGGCTTCAAATCGACGATGCCGGCTATGCAAAAATACGTGAAAATTCCGATGTCCTAAAATGCAGCCCAACGTATCGGAATCGGTTAATACGCACACGAAAACATCACCAAAGGTGTACAGAAGTCATAGTTTGGTCTATTAGGGCCATTATGGCAGTCAGAGGTTGAAGTGACCAAAGGCTTCAAATCGACGATGCCGGCTATGCAAAAATACGTGAAAATTCCGATGTCCTGAAATGCAGCCCAACGTATCGGAATCGGTTAATACACACACGAAAACATCACCAAAGGTGTACAGAAGTCATAGTTTGGTCTATTAGTCAGAGGTTGAAGTGACCAAAGGCTTCAAATCGACGATGCCGGCTATGCAAAAATACGTGAAAATTCCGATGTCCTGAAATGCAGCCCAACGTATCAGAATCGGTTAATACACACACGAAAACATCACCAAAGGTGTACAGAAGTCATAGTTTGGTCTATTAGGGCCATTATGGCAGTCAGAGGTTGAAGTGACCAAAGGCTTCAAATCGACGATGCCGGCTATGCAAAAATACGTGAAAATTCCGATGTCCTGAAATGCAGCCCAACGTATCGGAATCGGTTAATACACACACGAAAACATCACCAAAGGTGTACAGAAGTCATAGTTTGGTCTATTAGGGCCATTATGGCAGTCAGAGGTTGAAGTGACCAAAGGCTTCAAATCGACGATGCCGGCTATGCAAAAATACGTGAAAATTCCGATGTCCTGAAATGCAGCCCAACGTATCAGAATCGGTTAATACACTCACGAAAACATCACCAAAGGTGTACAGAAGTCATAGTTTGGTCTATTAGGGCCATTATGGCAGTCAGAGGTTGAAGTGACCAAAGGCTTCAAATCGAAAACATCACCAAAGGTGTACAGAAGTCATAGTTTGGTCTATTAGGGCCATTGTCTATTAGGCCGATGTCCTGAAATGCAGCCCAACGTATCGGAATCGGTTAATACACACACGAAAACATCACCAAAGGTGTACAGAAGTCATAGTTTGGTCTATTAGGGCCATTATGGCAGTCAGAGGTTGAAGTGACCAAAGGCTTCAAATCGAAAACATCACCAAAGGTGTACAGAAGTCATAGTTTGGTCTATTAGGGCCATTATGGCAGTCAGAGGTTGAAGTGACCAAAGGCTTCAAATCGACGATGCCGGCTATGCAAAAATACGTGAAAATGCCGATGTCCTGAAATGCAGCCCAACGTATCGGAATCGGTTAAAACACACACGAAAACATCACCAAAGGTGTACAGAAGTCATAGTTTGGTCTATTAGGGCCATTATGGCAGTCAGAGGTTGAAGTGACCAAAGGCTTCAAATCGACGATGCCGGCTATGCAAAAATACGTGAAAATTCCTATGTCCTGAAATGCAGCCCAACGTATCAGAATCGGTTAATACACTCACGAAAACATCACCAAAGGTGTACAGAAGTCATAGTTTGGTCTATTAGGGCCATTATGGCAGTCAGAGGTTGAAGTGACCAAAGGCTTCAAATCGACGATGCCGGCTATGCAAAAATACGTGAAAATTCCGATGTCCTAAAATGCAGCCCAACGTATCAGAATCGGTTAATACACACACGAAAACATCACCAAAGGTGTACAGAAGTCATAGTTTGGTCTATTAGGGCCATTATGGCAGTCAGAGGTTGAAGTGACCAAAGCTTCAAATCGACGATGCCGGCTATGCAAAAATACGTGAAAATTCCGATGTCCTGAAATGCAGCCCAACGTATCGGAATCGGTTAATACACACACGAAAACATCACCAAAGGTGTACAGAAGTCATAGTTTGGTCTATTAGGGCCATTATGGCAGTCAGAGGTTGAAGTGACCAAAGGCTTCAAATCGACGATGCCGGCTATGCAAAAATACGTGAAAATTCCGATGTCCTGAAATGCAGCCCAACGTATCAGAATCGGTTAATACACTCACGAAAACATCACCAAAGGTGTACAGAAGTCATAGTTTGGTCTATTAGGGCCATTATGGCAGTCAGAGGTTGAAGTGACCAAAGGCTTCAAATCGACGATGCCGGCTATGCAAAAATACGTGAAAATTCCGATGTCCTAAAATGCAGCCCAACGTATCAGAATCGGTTAATACACACACGAAAACATCACCAAAGGTGTACAGAAGTCATAGTTTGGTCTATTAGGGCCATTATGGCAGTCAGAGGTTGAAGTGACCAAAGGCTTCAAATCGACGATGCCGGCTATGCAAAAATACGTGAAAATTCCGATGTCCTGAAATGCAGCCCAACGTATCGGAATCGGTTAATACACACACGAAAACATCACCAAAGGTGTACAGAAGTCATAGTTTGGTCTATTAGGGCCATTATGGCAGTCAGAGGTTGAAGTGACCAAAGGCTTCAAATCGACGATGCCGGCTATGCAAAAATACGTGAAAATTCCGATGTCCTGAAATGCAGCCCAACGTATCAGAATCGGTTAATACACTCACGAAAACATCACCAAAGGTGTACAGAAGTCATAGTTTGGTCTATTAGGGCCATTATGGCAGTCAGAGGTTGAAGTGACCAAAGGCTTCAAATCGACGATGCCGGCTATGCAAAAATACGTGAAAATTCCGATGTCCTAAAATGCAGCCCAACGTATCAGAATCGGTTAATACACACACGAAAACATCACCAAAGGTGTACAGAAGTCATAGTTTGGTCTATTAGGGCCATTATGGCAGTCAGAGGTTGAAGTGACCAAAGGCTTCAAATCGACGATGCCGGCTATGCAAAAATACGTGAAAATTCCGATGTCCTGAAATGCAGCCCAACGTATCAGAATCGGTTAATACACTCACGAAAACATCACCAAAGGTGTACAGAAGTCATAGTTTGGTCTATTAGGGCCATTATGGCAGTCAGAGGTTGAAGTGACCAAAGGCTTCAAATCGACGATGCCGGCTATGCAAAAATACGTGAAAATTCCGATGTCCTGAAATGCAGCCCAACGTATCGGAATCGGTTAATACACACACGAAAACATCACCAAAGGTGTACAGAAGTCATAGTTTGGTCTATTAGGGCCATTATGGCAGTCAGAGGTTGAAGTGACCAAAGGCTTCAAATCGACGATGCCGGCTATGCAAAAATACGTGAAAATTCCGATGTCCTGAAATGCAGCCCAACGTATCAGAATCGGTTAATACACTCACGAAAACATCACCAAAGGTGTACAGAAGTCATAGTTTGGTCTATTAGGGCCATTGTCTATTAGGCCGATGTCATGAAATGCAGCCCAACGTATCGGAATCGGTTAATACACACACGAAAACATCACCAAAGGTGTACAGAAGTCATAGTTTGGTCTATTAGGGCCATTATGGCAGTCAGAGGTTGAAGTGACCAAAGGCTTCAAATCGAAAACATCACCAAAGGTGTACAGAAGTCATAGTTTGGTCTATTAGGGCCATTATGGCAGTCAGAGGTTGAAGTGACCAAATGCTTCAAATCGACGATGCCGGCTATGCAAAAATACGTGAAAATTCCGATGTCCTGAAATGCAGCCCAACGTATCGGAATCGGTTAATACACACACGAAAACATCACCAAAGGTGTACAGAAGTCATAGTTTGGTCTATTAGGGCCATTATGGCAGTCAGAGGTTGAAGTGACCAAAGGCTTCAAATCGACGATGCCGGCTATGCAAAAATACGTGAAAATTCCGATGTCCTGAAATGCAGCCCAACGTATCAGAATCGGTTAATACACACACGAAAACATCACCAAAGGTGTACAGAAGTCATAGTTTGGTCTATTAGGGCCATTATGGCAGTCAGAGGTTGAAGTGACCAAAGGCTTCAAATCGACGATGCCGGCTATGCAAAAATACGTGAAAATTCCGATGTCCTAAAATGCAGCCCAACGTATCAGAATCAGTTAATACACACACGAAAACATCACCAAAGGTGTACAGAAGTCATAGTTTGGTCTATTAGGGCCATTATGGCAGTCAGAGGTTGAAGTGACCAAAGGCTTCAAATCGACGATGCCGGCTATGCAAAAATACGTGAAAATTCCGATGTCCTGAAATGCAGCCCAACGTATCAGAATCGGTTAATACACACACGAAAACATCACCAAAGGTGTACAGAAGTCATAGTTTGGTCTATTAGGGCCATTATGGCAGTCAGAGGTTGAAGTGACCAAAGGCTTCAAATCGACGATGCCGGCTATGCAAAAATACGTGAAAATTCCGATGTCCTAAAATGCAGCCCAACGTATCAGAATCAGTTAATACACACACGAAAACATCACCAAAGGTGTACAGAAGTCATAGTTTGGTCTATTAGGGCCATTATGGCAGTCAGAGGTTGAAGTGACCAAAGGCTTCAAATCGACGATGCCGGCTATGCAAAAATACGTGAAAATTCCGATGTCCTAAAATGCAGCCCAACGTATCAGAATCGGTTAATACACACACGAAAACATCACCAAAGGTGTACAGAAGTCATAGTTTGGTCTATTAGGGCCATTATGGCAGTCAGAGGTTGAAGTGACCAAAGGCTTCAAATCGACGATGCCGGCTATGCAAAAATACGTGAAAATTCCGATGTCCTAAAATGCAGCCCAACGTATCAGAATCGGTTAATACACTCACGAAAACATCACCAAAGGTGTACAGAAGTCATAGTTTGGTCTATTAGGGCCATTATGGCAGTCAGAGGTTGAAGTGACCAAAGGCTTCAAATCGACGATGCCGGCTATGCAAAAATACGTGAAAATTCCGATGTCCTAAAATGCAGCCAAACGTATCAGAATCGGTTAATACACTCACGAAAACATCACCAAAGGTGTACAGAAGTCATAGTTTGGTCTATTAGGGCCATTATGGCAGTCAGAGGTTGAAGTGACCAAAGGCTTCAAATCGACGATGCCGGCTATGCAAAAATACGTGAAAATTCCGATGTCCTAAAATGCAGCCCAACGTATCAGAATCGGTTAATACACACACGAAAACATCACCAAAGGTGTACAGAAGTCATAGTTTGGTCTATTAGGGCCATTATGGCAGTCAGAGGTTGAAGTGACCAAAGGCTTCAAATCGACGATGCCGGCTATGCAAAAATACGTGAAAATTCCGATGTCCTGAAATGCAGCCCAACGTATCAGAATCGGTTAATACACTCACGAAAACATCACCAAAGGTGTACAGAAGTCATAGTTTGGTCTATTAGGGCCATTATGGCAGTCAAAGGTTGAAGTGACCAAAGGCTTCAAATCGACGATGCCGGCTATGCAAAAATACGTGAAAATTCCGATGTCCTGAAATGCAGCCCAACGTATCAGAATCGGTTAATACACACACGAAAACATCACCAAAGGTGTACAGGAGTCATAGTTTGGTCTATTAGGGCCATTATGGCAGTCAGAGGTTGAAGTGACCAAAGGCTTCAAATCGACGATGCCGGCTATGCAAAAATACGTGAAAATTCCGATGTCCTGAAATGCAGCCCAACGTATCAGAATCGGTTAATACACACACGAAAACATCACCAAAGGTGTACAGAAGTCATAGTTTGGTCTATTAGGGCCATTATGGCAGTCAGAGGTTGAAGTGACCAAAGGCTTCAAATCGACGATGCCGGCTATGCAAAAATACGTGAAAATTCCGATGTCCTGAAATGCAGCCCAACGTATCAGAATCGGTTAATACACACACGAAAACATCACCAAAGGTGTACAGAAGTCATAGTTTGGTCTATTAGGGCCATTATGGCAGTCAGAGGTTGAAGTGACCAAAGGCTTCAAATCGACGATGCCGGCTATGCAAAAATACGTGAAAATTCCGATGTCCTGAAATGCAGCCCAACGTATCAGAATCGGTTAATACACACACGAAAACATCACCAAAGGTGTACAGAAGTCATAGTTTGGTCTATTAGGGCCATTATGGCAGTCAGAGGTTGAAGTGACCAAAGGCTTCAAATCGACGATGCCGGCTATGCAAAAATACGTGAAAATTCCGATGTCCTGAAATGCAGCCCAACGTATCGGAATCGGTTAATACACACACGAAAACATCACCAAAGGTGCACAGAAGTCATAGTTTGGTCTATTAGGGCCATTATGGCAGTCAGAGGTTGAAGTGACCAAAGGCTTCAAATCGACGATGCCGGCTATGCAAAAATACGTGAAAATTCCGATGTCCTGAAATGCAGCCCAACGTATCAGAATCGGTTAATACACTCACGAAAACATCACCAAAGGTGTACAGAAGTCATAGTTTGGTCTATTAGGGCCATTATGGCAGTCAAAGGTTGAAGTGACCAAAGGCTTCAAATCGACGATGCCGGCTATGCAAAAATACGTGAAAATTCCGATGTCCTGAAATGCAGCCCAACGTATCAGAATCGGTTAATACACACACGAAAACATCACCAAAGGTGTACAGAAGTCATAGTTTGGACTATTAGGGCCATTATGGCAGTCAGAGGTTGAAGTGACCAAAGGCTTCAAATCGACGATGCCGGCTATGCAAAAATACGTGAAAATTCCGATGTCCTGAAATGCAGCCCAACGTATCAGAATCGGTTAATACACACACGAAAACATCACCAAAGGTGTACAGAAGTCATAGTTTGGTCTATTAGGGCCATTATGGCAGTCAGAGGTTGAAGTGACCAAAGGCTTCAAATCGACGATGCCGGCTATGCAAAAATACGTGAAAATTCCGATGTCCTGAAATGCAGCCCAACGTATCAGAATCGGTTAATACACTCACGAAAACATCACCAAAGGTGTACAGAAGTCATAGTTTGGTCTATTAGGGCCATTATGGCAGTCAGAGGTTGAAGTGACCAAAGGCTTCAAATCGACGATGCCGGCTATGCAAAAATACGTGAAAATTCCGATGTCCTGAAATGCAGCCCAACGTATCAGAATCGGTTAATACACACACGAAAACATCACCAAAGGTGTACAGAAGTCATAGTTTGGTCTATTAGGGCCATTATGGCAGTCAGAGGTTGAAGTGACCAAAGGCTTCAAATCGACGATGCCGGCTATGCAAAAATACGTGAAAATTCCGATGTCCTGAAATGCAGCCCAACGTATCAGAATCGGTTAATACACACACGAAAACATCACCAAAGGTGTACAGAAGTCATAGTTTGGTCTATTAGGGCCATTATGGCAGTCAGAGGTTGAAGTGACCAAAGGCTTCAAATCGACGATGCCGGCTATGCAAAAATACGTGAAAATTCCGATGTCCTGAAATGCAGCCCAACGTATCGGAATCGGTTAATACACACACGAAAACATCACCAAAGGTGTACAGAAGTCATAGTTTGTCTATTAGGGCCATTATGGCAGTCAGAGGTTGAAGTGACCAAAGGCTTCAAATCGACGATGCCGGCTATGCAAAAATACGTGAAAATTCCGATGTCCCAAAATGCAGCCCAACGTATCAGAATCGGTTAATACACACACGAAAACATCACCAAAGGTGTACAGAAGTCATAGTTTGGTCTATTAGGGCCATTATGGCAGTCAGAGGTTGAAGTGACCAAAGGCTTCAAATCGACGATGCCGGCTATGCAAAAATACGTGAAAATTCCGATGTCCTGAAATGCAGCCCAACGTATCGGAATCGGTTAATACACACACGAAAACATCACCAAAGGTGTACAGAAGTCATAGTTTGGTCTATTAGGGCCATTATGGCAGTCAGAGGTTGAAGTGACCAAAGGCTTCAAATCGACGATGCCGGCTATGCAAAAATACGTGAAAATTCCGATGTCCTGAAATGCAGCCCAACGTATCAGAATCGGTTAATACACACACGAAAACATCACCAAAGGTGTACAGAAGTCATAGTTTGGTCTATTAGGGCCATTATGGCAGTCAGAGGTTGAAGTGACCAAAGGCTTCAAATCGACGATGCCGGCTATGCAAAAATACGTGAAAATTCCGATGTCCTGAAATGCAGCCCAACGTATCAGAATCGGTTAATACACACACGAAAACATCACCAAAGGTGTACAGAAGTCATAGTTTGGTCTATTAGGGCCATTATGGCAGTCAGAGGTTGAAGTGACCAAAGGCTTCAAATCGACGATGCCGGCTATGCAAAAATACGTGAAAATTCCGATGTCCTGAAATGCAGCCCAACGTATCGGAATCGGTTAATACACACACGAAAACATCACCAAAGGTGTACAGAAGTCATAGTTTGGTCTATTAGGGCCATTATGGCAGTCAGAGGTTGAAGTGACCAAAGGCTTCAAATCGACGATGCCGGCTATGCAAAAATACGTGAAAATTCCGATGTCCTGAAATGCAGCCCAACGTATCAGAATCGGTTAATACACTCACGAAAACATCACCAAAGGTGTACAGAAGTCATAGTTTGGTCTATTAGGGCCATTATGGCAGTCAAAGGTTGAAGTGACCAAAGGCTTCAAATCGACGATGCCGGCTATGCAAAAATACGTGAAAATTCCGATGTCCTGAAATGCAGCCCAACGTATCAGAATCGGTTAATACACACACGAAAACATCACCAAAGGTGTACAGAAGTCATAGTTTGGTCTATTAGGACCATTATGGCAGTCAGAGGTTGAAGTGACCAAAGGCTTCAAATCGACGATGCCGGCTATGCAAAAATACGTGAAAATTCCGATGTCCTGAAATGCAGCCCAACGTATCAGAATCGGTTAATACACACACGAAAACATCACCAAAGGTGTACAGAAGTCATAGTTTGGTCTATTAAGGCCATTATGGCAGTCAGAGGTTGAAGTGACCAAAGGCTTCAAATCGACGATGCCGGCTATGCAAAAATACGTGAAAATTCCGATGTCCTGAAATGCAGCCCAACGTATCAGAATCGGTTAATACACTCACGAAAACATCACCAAAGGTGTACAGAAGTCATAGTTTGGTCTATTAGGGCCATTATGG